>VOPJ01014937.1:0-45328 GCA_014673585.1 Semibalanus balanoides | reverse complement strand
AACTTTGCACAACTGATATCTGAACAGGCCGATCAGCCGGTCCAGGCCAACATTTTCCTATCCAATGGCAGTGACACAAACTCTGATTAGTGGTGATAATCAGCTGCAACAGACGGACAGTGCGCCGGCCGTCAGCTGCACGCGACGCACATGACAAATGGTGTTAGTGGGACGCGCGCGCGCGCAGGGTAAAATCACCGGTCCGTGCGGCACCTGCATCGGCGCATGGCACGCGTGTCATCCACTCTTCAGTGCGATGCGACCGCAGGGAAGTGGCGCCGCTGTTGGCTGTGTCGACACAAGCGTCGACACACGTGCTGCTGTGCTCCAATGTCGACTGTAACTAGCCCCGGAACAGTGCTGCGGGGTTGTTCATTAATGCGGGGTAAAATGGCTGTGGCGAACAACATACCGCCACCTATTCGTCCCTCACGACTGATGTCATGCCAAACCGATTGAGGCACGTTATTTTGCACACTGCTCAACGATGGTTCACGTAACTTTTTTGACTTAATGACTTTCTCCGACAAATCCAATTACTTGTGGGATGAAGTGGGAACACTGGTTTCTAGTTTGAAAATTATATCGACATTATATGAATGTTGTTAATCCTGAAGAAGCCTCACTGACTCTGAATTGCGAATTTAACTTAAACATACTCATTCATCTCTTCTCCTAACCTAGTCCGCGCTCGCCTATACGATAAAAGTTTGTAGTTTGCTTTGTTACCGACATGCTTGAACAGCTTACAAAGTCACCAACACCTTCGCACCTACGCTCCGAGGCGCGATTGGGACTCGTTCTCCCCTCCGGCAGAGTGTCACTTATCGGCGATGATTGTGAGCTTACAGTGCCAATCTGCAGTTTGCTGCATCATTTATTTTGCGCATAGTCACGAGCCTAATCATGGGCAAATACGAGGTTATCGGTGACCAGAGGTACTTTAGATGCACACCACTTCGCGGCTTGAGCATTCCCTTGACGCAAAAGTTTACACCCTTGATTGCGAATAACCATTCAGCTGTCAAACGTCCCCGAGCGGGGTGCCTCGTGCTTTGAAGCCTTTCAAAAAGGCTTCATCCGACTGAGCAGCCGCCCGTTCAGCAAACAAACGGAACACACCCGTCATCGCGATGTCAGTGGACTGAGACTGCGCCGACTGGACTGAATAAATACCTACTGACTGACGAGCGACGACCCACGCAGCATCGGTACTCCGAAGGACTCGTCACTGAGCTGTGATGTGAGCATGTGAGCTGTGAGCATGCTGAATAGTTGAATACGGTTAGGCAAATTCGCATATGGATACTGAAAGGGTTCACACGATTTACGTCCTTTCCGGCATCATCAACTGTCACAGAGTGTCATATAGATGAAAAACAGCGGGAAAATAACATAACCCTGGTGCAGCCCACGCATTGTGGCTTGAAGCAAGCAGCAGACAGTGAGCTGCCGAAGCTGCGGACTTACTGAGCAGTTTGGTGACGGCTGTCTGCTGGCTAATCATCTGCTGAGCGAGATCATACGGCCTCATGGTGTACCGATTCAGCTCGAGCAGCCGCGCCGGAGACATTTGCGACATCTGAGACATCTGCGAGATCTGCGACATCTGCGAGAGGCCGTGCGAGCTGTAAAGCTCCCGCAGCTGCGGCGGAATCGCACCTGCAACACAGAAACAGCGGGGTTACACACGCCGCAGGCAGCACAGGTGCTCGCTGAGTGGCTGTTCACGTGCCAACTGCTGGGCACTCACCTGTGAGAATCAGATTTCATGTAAACTGCAGTCTAGGGGACGACCTAGCTCATTCTGAGGGAGAGACTTTGACCTGACATGGAATAATGTGATATATTATTTCGAATTTTGAAGAGTGGTATTTACTAACAATATAATGTTCTGCGAGGGAACACACAATCGTATTTTTTCTGCGTTTACACTTTATATGTCTTCATACTTCCCTGGAATACCCTTGCACTCTTGATTACGACCTTATTCTCGTGCAAAAGGCCACAGACAAACTAATCCTATTGCGAGTAGCCTCCGGCACTAATTTTCATTTTCCCGTTATCACCAAACAAAATGGCTGCCTCCGGCTGATTCTCTTCAATGGCTGCAAATTCCTGTCTGACACAGACCGGCTAAGATCTGGCGCTGGTCAGGAGCCGGCAGCAAATTCCTCTGTGCGGTGAATGACTCATTTCCAATACAGCCAGCCTGCTGGCTAAGTTTGCTTTCCGTTAATCACCAACATTGCTCATACAAGGCACCGAGAATATCCTCATGTGCTGGATTATACCGAGAAACTTGACATAAACTTAAACCTGATATGTGTAAAGCCAATCATGCGTGCAATTTAGCGGACCGAGCGTGACATTTCATCGACTGAACTGTTTGACAAAAAAGGCGGAGTGCTGATTGTTCAAGATAAGCGTATTAACTACGCGCTAATGCCGTTCAGCCATTCGTCTAAGTTTGACTTATAGGAACCATTTAATTTTGAACTCAAAGCGACAAGTAGTTTATTCCCGTGAGCAGCCGACACTAGCAAGCAGACAGCTCTACATAGTCTACGGTCAGTGGTCACAGGAGAAGCAGTACAGCCTCACACCGATCCAGAAGCTGTGACAGCTCCGAGGGCTTTGACAGCTCCAGCCCATGACTCCGGAGCTCTGCTAGGCGAAGCTCTGAGACTGAAGATTTCTCCATGTGGCGATAGCTCGTTGTGTCTAGCCATCTGCCGCCAACAGGCGTGACGTGCGACGCGAACACACACACACACACAACACCGACTCGGCAATGTCGGCACTCCCGGGCGCCAGTCAGCTGGGATTACCGACCGCCAGCTCACAGGCAGGGACGTAGGGGGGAGGGGGGCACGCAAAATAAATTAACACTAGATAGAATGGGATTTTCTGACAACCCGACCCTACCCCACTCGGTCAGCAGCATATGGCTGAGGAACAAATTTTGATTTTTCCGACGTGCCCCCCCCTGATAAAAATCCTGGCTACGTGCCTGCTCGCACGACGCGTCCGGCCCATGATGGTCGCTTCTGTTGAGCAGTGACCGTGTCGGCGTGCTAATTGTTCCTGATGTTGATGACTATATTTTGTTTAATTTGTGCTGCAGGTCATAGAGCACCAGATCATAATTCATAGATAGCCGGCAGAATGCATGGGTGCACTGGACCGGCAAATGTAGTTTCAGTTACGCCGCATAACTATGTCTAAAATTGTGAACAAAGCGAAGAGTGATGATTTCATGCATGTCCATGAATTTTGATGGAAATACAATGGCCAAAGATGAGCAGTTTTCAAGCAACCTTTTACAAAGAAGGCCCCCCACCCCCAGCTGCTCTAATTGGCTGCGTTTTCAGTTAACAATTGTGGATACAATTTCATTAACTTCCTAGCGAGGGCTGCCATGAAATTTGTGGCAATGTAAGGCCATATTTTGTCCTTTGTAGGCGCATTAAAAGTTCGTCTGTTGTTCTTATTTTGAAGTACAAATATAGACTATTCCGGAATTATAGCGGCTTGAAATAATCGTTCAAGAGACGTGTGCTTCATACCAACAATGTTGAAGGTAGACAGGAGATGGAAGTTGGTGTTTATCATGAATTAAAAACACAGCTTGCATTGTTTGGACAGCACCTGATACCTATGTGCTATCCAATATTGCTCACGCTATCTAAAAAGACTGCAAGCCGCTGATTCGACCTAAAGGGAGGGTGAATAAAAATAAATGCACTCAATTGCGGCGCAAGATCACTGGATCAGTGGGTGGCAGGAAGTAATTGGGATGGATGACAAGAGGTCAACGATGATAGGACACCACATACACGGTGACAAGCGCCTGTAATCATCGGAAAAAAGTCTCACGTATTGACTGATTCCAGCAACCATGTTCGATGGGTCGCGATAGAACGCGATGGTCCTAGTTAGCGCTGCATTTCACATGCAGCCGATATTATGGACAAAGACGGGTCACCGGCCTTCGTGTGTCCCAATGCGGGTGACAAGCCGTGTACAAGGCCGGGTGACACTTTGGAGTACGTCCGTGCCCTCGTGCTAAGGGCCCGTCATAGTACAATGCAACGTACAGAGGTGATGGTTCGATCGTTTTTTGTTTCTCTCGTCAGATCATAACCCTTGAGGTATGCGTGAAAGATGTTATTTGTATAACAGTGTATGACTAGGGCAAGCACGAGCCTGGCACATTAGAGAGGCATTGCTAGAACCAAATAAAAAATCCTGCTTCGATTAATATACGGACATAAAAATTGTATGATGCAAAGCAATCGCATATTTAAAGAAACACTTGAATGTTTTAACTTACAAGCAACTATTCCTGGTAATTTTGTACGCTGAACATGAAGTATTTCACATCTATGTGTGCGCGTGCTTGCTCACGCGCATCAAACAACTGTAATGGAAGATGTATCATAAAGATCAAAGTAATAGTCCATGGCTATTGGCCATCGATCACCAACATTCCTGCATTTACTTTCAGTAAAATTATATTTGGTGCAATCGCCTGTTGGTTGTACCATTAGAAGTATTAACATAAAATATGTCCCTATCTGACTCGTCTCATACGTTTTAGGAGAGCTAAAATAGTTGCCATGGTGATATATTTTGCTAACAATAAGCTCTAAAAGAGCTTATTACTCGCTGTCTTATTTTTGGATGCATGGAGAGGAAGGTAATGCCTCAAGTTTTTCAACTTTAAAGCATACCCTTTGATGTCTTGAATTTAATTTGACAAACCATTTTCAATAATATACCAGTAAGGCGCCGTAGTTGTCGATGAACGAGCAAGTGCAAAGAAAATGTATGGTGAATATCAACTCGATCGGGCCAGTAGCTTCTGAGATACTTAAACGGTGCGCACGTGCGTACGTGCAGAGGCAACCACCTCTGATTTATGGGAAAGTGGCGGCTGAGAGGTCCCTAACCACGCACACAATTTGAATACAATCGGTTCAGCCGTTCCTGAGATATATCATAGGGGTGTGCACGTGCGCACGTGCAGAGCCACCCCGCCCCTGACTTGTGGATAGGCGGCTGCTGAGGGGTCTCAAACCACACACCAAATTTGAACATAATCGGCTCAGCTGTTCCTGAGATATAGAATAGGGGAGTGCACGTGCGCACGTGCAGAGGCACTGCACCCCTGCCTTGTGGAAGAAAGCGGTGGCTGAGGGGTCCTAACCACACACCAAATTGAAACATAATCGGCCCAGGCGTTGCGGATTTTTTGTTGCAAGCAAACACTTCTCAACAACCCTCACGCGGCACTCGCCACGCGCAGTGGTAGTCACACATATGAGTCGGCTCTGGTCGTCTAAAAAATGGGTGAATGGCGCTACTCAGCAAAGAAGCCCGCTTGTCAATCAGACTTGCGGTTGCAGAGATATGCGCTTTTCAAAAGCGTCGCCACGGGGCCGGGCGGGCGGGCCTGCTCATAATCAGATCTTCTACATAGTACGACGGAAGACGAACGAGCGCTTCGGGCTCGGCTCGTTTATCCAATTTCAAACTGCAATTGCTTTTCTGAGTCTAAAGTTGTGCATTAATAGAATGTTGTATCGCACCTAAATAGATTCCTTTAGTGATGCTGACCGACTGAAGACACGCACTTGCAGTCCAAAATAGGCGACGACAAGGCTCTTTTGGGACCCTTTTCCGATACAATAGATTGTTTCGTGGAAATAGGGCTAGTGTCATGTGAAAACGCTTTCCAAAAATTCGACATAATTTCTCTCAAAGCCAAAAACCATGCAAAATAACTGCAGCACAAGACATCGGATAATGAAGGGGAAACTATGTTCTTCAACATTGAAGCAGACAAGTGGTGACGAAAGCATCATGCGATTATATCTTAGTTTTATCAACAATTTCTGCAACATTGTGCGGGTGCCGAGCTCATGACTGAGGTGAAGGTAAGCAAATAAAACAATAATTTGTGTTACCAGAACACGTGTATGGGCAGGGAGCAGGCAGTTGGCCGACTTCGAATTCTACTGAAAACACCGGTAGAGTAGGTAATATACAGTGGAGAGTAGCGTACATTATTAGCAGGAGGGTACTGAAGTTTGGTTTGCAGAGAGACATGGATGAAACACTGTATATATCATGTCTCAGAATAAATAGAATAAATCGAACTGCACATGTATTATGCACTATGCAGTCCTGTGTGCAGATGAAAATGTATTTGCTTGCTCATGAAGGTTTAGCGAAAAAGATGTTTTTTCCCTCCAGACGTTTTGAGCACTGCATCATACTTCAATCCAACATTAATAACGCAATGAATTTCAGAATGCAATTGAACTAACCCGATCACGCGTGCAAGAAATAGAAAGAAATCTCTTTATTAGTGCGCATTTCTGGTGATCAATCCTCTCACACCCAATCGATCATGGCTTTCGTCACTACAAGCGCCTGCTGACATCAACCTGCTAAGTAACAGCCCCGGCAGCGGCCTGGTAGCACATTCGGAGTGTTTGACTGGCGGGCCGGCGGGGGCGCTGAGTGATCGGCTCGTCGTACCCTTCTCGGGGTGGCATACTGACAGTGTGCGCGCGCGCTGGAGCTCGACCGGCGTTCGATCCGTTTGGCGACGATAGCAAAACAAGCATACCGCGTCGCCGAGAACAGCGATACGTTCTGAAGCGATCGTAAGGCAGTCGTGCAGGGGCGCTATTGTGCCATTTCGCTGACACTTACACGCCGAAAACTCGTTATCTAATATGTAACATTAGACAGTTGTCCCACTAATATCCGTCGTTCCGGTTTTGATGATCGATGATCGCACCTAATTGGTGATGTGACGAGTTCGTGCCGTCCAGCGTCTTGTATGCGGCTGTGACGTGGGTCTCGTAACTTTTCCTCCTCCTTTCATCTTACGCCCTTCTCCCTCCTCCGTGTTTTTTTGGTTTAGAGCCGCTCGTTCTCCTCCGTGAGCTGTATCCAAAGTTAAAATATCCCGAAATCCACCAGCTCGTGCGAAGCAAACCTTGTTTTTTCTCGCTACGGTGCCGACGGGCACTGCCTCTTGACATGGTCCGATTAACCAGACAGTGTGCCATCTTTAATGACGTCGTTTGCACTGGTTAGTAGTCGAATGTTTTTCACGTCGTATTTCGCGCTGAAGCGCTTGAGAGGACCGTTTAGGTGGCGGTAGTCGATGTGTTGAATCCGTGTTCAAATGGTCAGCGACCGCGTAGCTCGCGCTGTCATACAAGATGATTTCGTGATCGTCATGAGAAGACCAGAAACTGGACTGTAGCTGACTGGAGCGAGCGGGAAATACGGGAAGTGTGATATGGTACGGAAACTAGACCTCTGCTCTGTGTGGAAGGAAAAGGGACGTGGAGAGCTTAATGATAATGAGCAAAGAACAAATGACTGACGAGCAGAGGCGGTCTGTTTTAAGGTGAGTAAGTATAAGCTGGTCCAACTTGACTTTGCTAATGGGTACCTACCTCTCGGGATTAGAAGCTTTAGTCATGAATTACGAATGCTTCCGAGAACTGCCACTCGACAAAGCTGCCATGAGCCCTACAGTCAGATACCGAACGAAAGAAAATCGGAAAAACACATGAAATATTATCAAATCAAAAACAAAATAAGCATATCGCAGCACCACAAAATGCACTGGAGAGCTGGGATAACATACCCAAGCTCGACAAGCCCATGACTTGTGCTGAGGGTATGCCCTCGATAAGTGCCGCGTATCAGTGCTGAGTGCTGTGTGCAGCTGGGACCGTACCTGGGTGCGGGGCGGTGGGCAGTGGGTGCACAGGCAGTGGCGCGGCCGTTCGCGGCGGCGCCAGCTTCCACGAGGGCGACGGCGCCGGCGGCGCGGTGCCGACCGACGCCGGCGCAGCGTCCGAAATCAGCATGTCGATCGAGTGTCTGAGTCGACCGGGCCCCTCCACTGTGGCGGCGCGGGTGGCGGCGGCGGGGCGGCACAGCGCGGCGGTGGCGGCACGATCGCGGCGGCGCGGCGGCACTGTCTGAGCGGGCGCGGCGCGCCTGCCCGCGTCCGCTCACCGCTGCTCGCGCCGCGCTCACCCCGCCCCGCCCCGCCGGCCGGCCTGCCGCCGCTGCCCATTGGTTGCCGCTAATGCCGGTCGGCCCGGGTCGGCCGCGGATTGGTCGACAGCGCGGTGGGGGCGGCGCCACCAGCTGCCGCGTCACTGGGCCAATTACCGTGGGTGCCGGTAATGTTCGGTCGAATTGGTGGCGGGTAGTTATTGAGCGTGGCGCCACTTCATTAGGGCACGGGCGGTGACGTGCCGCCCCGCCCGCCCGCCCGGTCGCCCGGCCGGCGGCGGCGGTGGCGGCGGCGGCGGCAGGACGGGCGGTCACCACACCGCACACGCTCGCCCGCTCACGTACACACGCACATGTACACATGCACGAATGCACGCCAGGGAGTGAGGGCAGGACGCGCTCCAATTAGAGCACAGACACGCACGCGGGGGAGGGTATGAATGTGGCCGTCGTCCTACACAGAGGGGGACAGGGATGAAGATGCATGTGTGTCATCATGAAATATGAAAGGGGGTACATGCAGAGTTGAAGCTATGAGATGCAATAGTCGGGTTCTAGGAAAGACAGAAAAGCAAAAAGGAAGGGTGAGTCATAACGAGTTTCATCAGATTGAGTGAAAATGAAATTGCATCCCCATTTAAAATATGCTTAGTATGAATGGCTACGCATCAAGACTTGTGGTACTTGCCCAAAGTATGACACAAAATCATTTGAAGCAAAGCACGAAAAATTATGTTAGTTGTGCTAAGCTGCTAGAAACTTTCTGCTGAATAGTTGCATTCGCTTAGTCATTTTTTACCGAGATAATGCCCACTTCATCATCTCCAGGTAATTATGAAGCGTCGATTTTACTAAGCGCTGTTGAAGCGTTTATTTGTGAAATGCATCCATGGAGCTAAATGAGTACAAAACTACGCGAATAAAAGCTCAGGGCAAGGTTTGCAAAAGAGAGGCGAGAAGACTAAGGGTCCCAATTAGACGCGTCCACTTCACTGTCAACTCTTAAGCGTTGTACGTGCCCCAATATTTCTGGAAACGTCTATCTTGTTCCAAAGCGTAACATTATTATAAAGTAGTATTTTGAAAAAAACAGAGGCATGCCTCTTGAAACAGACTCCCTCGAAATGAGAACATGTTTTAGTGCTCTTGATCCGCTGCAAGGAAGTGTAGAGTACAACCCAAAAATCTCCATGCAGTACGGTTTACGTGTGGGCTTGCAAACTCTAGCATGCTTTCCTGACACGAGTTGAGACGCCAAGCCCGCCCAGTACATCGCCCAGTGGCTGTTTGACGCCGTTCCTGTCACCAGTCCGGTCCGTTCCGTCCCGTACCGTTCCGTTCTTGTCGCGTGACATGTGACATGTGACTTGAGGTCCGGGACTGTGAGAGTTCAGCTCTGGTGGGCGCGCTCACCAAGCAAGCCGTGTTGTTTGCACGTTCGCTGAGAGCTGCATCACTGAATGAAGTATTACGACATCTGTCCTACCAAAGAAGCAGGGTAGGACGGAACTGGAACAGAGGCGGGCCAGGGCGCCCCAGACAGTGCAGAGCAGGACAGGACAGGACAGGGTAGGATAGGACGGGACGGGACGGGACGGGACGGGACGGGACGGGACGGGACGGGACGGGACGGGACGGGAGGGACAGGGGCAGGCGCAGGGCACGGCACAGGCAGACACGCAGGGGGACGGGCAAAGGGCAGGGCAGGGCAGGGCAGGGCAGGGAGGCAGGGGCAGGGGAAGGGCAAGCAGGCTGGAGTTTGGTTCATACGTTGCAACTGTGTCTTGCAGTTAGCATCCGAAAAAGAAGCAGGGGGGGGCTGGGGGCGGATAGATAAATGAATTGGTAGACAAATAGTGCAGAACCGTATCGCGCGAGTACTTGACCGGCTACCGAAGTCAGCGGAATCCTGGTGTCCTTGCCCAGCTGCAGTTGCGCGATCTGAAATCCGAAGCTCGACCTGTGAGTAATGAGCATTCGATAGCAAACAAAAACAGACGTGAGAATACACAAACATATCAACAAACATTTCATAACGATTGGAACAAGGTTGAACTAACTTCATCTTGGCAAGCTTTCTTGAACACTGATTGTGGAAACAGAATAGAACAGAGATCCGGAATGGTCAGTAGTAAGACTGATCTTAATATGAGGTTGAGATGATCAGGAAACTGATGAGGAGCAGAAAAAACACGTCCGCGGCATATGTGCCACCTCAACTTTTTCCGCTTTGCACCTCAGGTGACGGGGACGTATGGTGGGAATCGAGAGAAGATCAACAGCTGCTGTTACACCAGCCGGCCTGTGAAGCCGGGCGACAGATTACAACTGCAGTTCAACTAGGCCAGTGTAGGGCAGGACTAGGCGACTCAGTATGAACACAGAGCGAACATGGCAGTCGGTCTCTGTCTTTCCTGGGCGGGGGGGGCAGGGGGGGGGGCGAGGGACGACGGGCGGCGGCTAACTGGTCCAGCTTGGCGTCCGCCAGGAAAGCAGCCATGATTGACAGCTGGCGCCCAAGCGCGTGACTTAATGGTCAGCTTCTTTGCAGCGACTGATAATCGTCGTGCACTAATAAACGCCTACTACAGTGGGAACACTAGGTCAGAGGGTTTATTTTCAGATTGAACTTGAATTCGTCAGTAGCGCGATCAAGCGCCGCGATGAGTGTCATTCAAGCGTTAGCAATGAGGATAAACAGCCCTTGGCAGTCGGTGGTAAAGCGATTCTCATGCATGTGGTGGAAGTGTTGATTCATCATGCCATTTGGTGGTGGAAGTGTTGATGTATGCATTTGAGAGTGCATGGAGGGGTGACGGAAATGTCGCGGTGACGACCGCTGGTGTCACCGGAATTGTAGGCTCTCTACGTGGGCTGGAAAAGACGAAAAATCAGATTCATCCAATAGTGTCATGCACCTTTCGACGAGTCAAATAGTTGCTTTGTACAAATTAGGATGATCGTAAACACGTTTGCATGTACTGTATAAACTATTAACCATTCAATTGAGTCCTTCGCGAAGTCGACTTCACATGTACTTACATATTAAATAATTGATTAAAGTGAGCATCTGCTAGCTTATGCAGATCAAAGTGTGACTTATTCACAATCCACATCATTTCAAGTGGCGACTCGCTAAATAATGTTTGCATGAAGTAGTGTGATAAGAGTGCATGCCTGAAGCAGTCGCTTGATGTGGAATAAATCAAAATAGCAGCTTGCAGCTAATGTGATTTTTTCCTGTCTTGGCAAGGTCCCGTCCTGGCGAGGTCCAACTGGTGACAATACAGTGCCATTGTTTTAACTCTTTAGGGAACTGAAATGTTTGACACATTTTTTAGAGCACACAGTTTTCAGTTTTATAAATACTTTGCTCTAAAGAAAAACGCCATATTTTACTACTATATATATATATAAATATATATATCGATATATATATACATATATATATATAATTTATATAAATAATATATATAATTATAATATATTGATATATATATTTATATATAAATATACTTTACATTTAATTATATATATATAATATATAGTTATACATTTATAATATATTAATTATGTATATATTTATATATGATATATAAATATATATATATCATAGATAAACAGTAGACGATCATATATCATAATCAATCATAGATAGAATAACAGTAGCGTCTACTGTTATCACATAATATACTATATATATAAATATATATATATAATATATTAGTTATATATATATATATAATACTATATATATATAATATATATATAGTGTGTCCATTGAAAACAAACGGACTCTGTAAGTTAATATTTGCAAGACGTGCTCTGGCCTCTGTATGCGTGTCAAGAAATATGCATCTGTGAAGATATGCATCGTTAATACCCTACGACAAATTCAACACATCATCATAATCCTCCCAGTCCGGTATATGTACTTGCGGACTGCGGTCGCATTGCTATCATAGCAAACACTAGCACGTTATTGTCTTATCCCTCATCGCATACCTTCCAAACTAGCCAGCCACCGGTGTGCAGATTTGGATCGGTTGAGCTGTCACGTGTGCGCGTGGTGCGCTACCCACGCTGCAGCCGCGCCGCCACTGCCGCGTCCGCTGTCAGCGGCGCTGGCTGAGACGCGCGCGCATCCGACAATAAATTACACGACCATCTGACAGGCCCGTGTTGGACACGATGGTCGCTCGATTAAACGAACGAGTCCTGTTCAGCGCACCTGCGGAGGCGACTGAGACCGCGGCGCGAGGAGCCTGCGGAGAGCTGGTCAGAGGAGAGAACAAAGAGCTGAGACGGTGGGCGGCCGACAGCTGGAGTTGGCCGCCGCCGCGTCTTGGTCTGCTCTGGGGAACACCGGGCCGCCGCCGCCGCGGGAGGAGAAGGTTAGCGGACAGACCAGCTGCTCGGATCGCTCGCCGCACGTGCCCTATCACCGGATCACGTGTACCGTGTGTACTTGGTGTACTGAGGACACCGGCCTTGGGATCCGGCCGCGCGTGCCACGGAGGTTTGCCGCGCGTGGCTTGGTAGTTGAGTCTGAGGCATGCGGTCTGAGGGATGGGGTGTAGTTGAGTCTGAGGGATGCATGGGGTGAGGCGGTGTGGTGCACGGTAGATAAGAGTAAGTACAGGGCGGGGCTGTATTACAAATGTCTCGGCTGGTTAAATACTCAGGAGGTGAAGCAATAAAAAAAAAATCGCCCCAGCATTACATTGACGCTAGCTTACGATGGCAGCAGCTACATGACAGCTAGCTTACATGACAGCTAGCTTACGTCACTGTAAGGTGCGTCACACGCAGTTAGGAATTGTGAGTCTAGGTTGTGGGATGACACAGTGCGATCTACGCGGTAGGAAAAATGCGTATTGCTGTTTCCCCCCCCAAACCGTCCCGAAATCGCAAAAAATACACATTTCATGAATAAAAGGAAAATATAAATCAACTTTTTACCTAAAAAGTTTGCTTTATCAGGCTACCAATGCAATAAAACAAGCGAAATCCGATAAAGTTTTACACAATGTGAGAAACTTTATGGAATTCCCCCCCCCCCAACTCCCGTTCTGGATCCGCCGCTGATGAGGCAAAAGGGGTATGCTTGTCAATTGAGTTCTGTTGATTGGTGATTAACTGCAAGCTTTACAAATACAAGTGGGACCAAAATATGACAGATACTTTATGTTTTTTTAGGCACCGCCTTTACACATGCTGTTTTTATCCATATATTTACATTTTAGTCGGTTAAAGTCTTAGTGCCCTTGGTACATCAAAGGTACCGCACCCAGAGTCTTCTGTGCAAAAAGCTACCAAACCTTTGATTGCAGTCAATTTGGATTTCATCACTTCACAAGAAACGCAGTTACTGTACAAGTGCGTTCAATTGTGCATGAAGCCAGGTTTTCAACGTCATTTTTCCTTTTGAAAGGTACATCGCATTACATTCCAGCGCCGCTGCTAAGCTCCTGACCTGATTGGTTTCGATCCGCTACATAATGCACATTAAACTGAAACCGCCTCACGTTGACAGGCCCTAACATTCCTCGGCGAAGAATTCACTTCAAAAATGGGCTGAAGTAAGCGGCAGCACACCTGAATAAGTCAACGCGCGGGGCGCGGGCTGCGGCGCCAGCGGCCGGCTCCAAC
The DNA here is from genome assembly GCA_014673585.1 of Semibalanus balanoides. Lineage (NCBI taxonomy): Eukaryota > Metazoa > Arthropoda > Thecostraca > Balanomorpha > Balanidae > Semibalanus > Semibalanus balanoides. The sequence goes on along the minus strand of VOPJ01014937.1, from coordinate 31,618 downwards.
CGGACGTGAGCTTCTGCTGGCTTTTATCTTTGACACTTGACATATGACATTTCAGCGAACTTGGTGGCTGTCGCCGTCGGCGTGCGGTCGGGCGGCAGCATTTATTAATGGCCGTCGGGGCGTGTTGAAATGTCGCCGCCTGTGTCGCTCGCCGGCCGATAGCCGTCCGCTCGTGCAGTGTGCAGCCGTCACCGTTCTGACCCCGCCCCCCCCCGCCCCGGCCCCCTGTACGCCGATCAATACAGCGCTGGTGGCCAGCGATGGCTGCGGGTGCGCCCCCGGTCTCTGGTGTTGAGTGGACAGTGGACAGTGGACACCCGTTGTCTAGTTTGAACTGGGTGACCAACGCTCAACGAATGGAGACCTCCTATTCAAATCCAGCTCAATGTTGGGTGGTATGAGTGTTGTTTTCTACTGCTACTTAGTAGGTGATGTTGATTCATCGGACTTCTAAAACTAGCAATATAGTAGGGCTTGTTAAATAAATTAACGACCATGAAGCGAAGGAATCTAGATCAAATGCATTCATGTCTTGAGACATACCAACAAATGATGCATTCCAAAGCGATAGGTGCTCATGTTTCAAACAAGTGTATTGGGTTACTAAAAACTAATTTGGTTAATTGGAGGAACAAGTTTAACTTTCAACTGGACCACGACTGCCCGACTTAACTAGGCTTACACGGGCTAGGTTCGGGATATCAGCTTTTGAGTTGCATGCAATTGTATTTAAAGTCTTAGGTTTTAGAGACTAAACAAAAGCATTTCTCCTGCATGGCATGATGGCAACTGTTCAAACAATTACTTACATAACAGTTTGCAAGGCTAGTCCAGTAGGCAATAGGCATGGCTAAACAATTTGATCGCCAAGAGCAATAACATCCAAACTCCCGTAACTTCCCACGAGTTCTTCATTGTTAGCAGGGCTTACGTATCTATCGAATCAACTCGAGCATGCCATGACATTCCCGCGCTTTCCATTTGTAAATTTGAAACTGCTTTGCATGACACTGGACGACACTAATCGCCCATATCCATGTCAGCACGGATCGGCTTTCCTGTCGTGCCGTGGCCTGCCGTTCTTAATGTGCGGCCGCGGACTTATAGGCAGGGCGCTTTGATCTGTCCGTGGGCGGGATTTATAAGAGTGACCTGACCAGCCGACGCTCAGGACTGCACGCTATCAGCTGGACCAGCAAAGCTACTTTGACTGAGTGTGCTTTATTTGAGCTTTGATCGCCGGCCACTTTGGTCGGGAGTTTGCAGAGCGGCAGCGATGACGCTCGGCATGCGAATGACGCTTATTAGAAGTCTGCCTAATTGCTTGCTATGCAGCGCCGGTTGGCTTGCAGTGCTGAGAACTGGCGACAAATGGCACGGTGATTTAGTCTCTCGAGGACTTGCATTGACGAGTCGAATCGATAATGTAGCAAGGCTGAATAAGACATTCTATCCGACCGGTGTCCTTCGCCAATACGAGCGACTGAAATTAAGCAATACAAATTCAAAACCCCTACTTTCGTTAGGTTCCTTTGATCTCCGAATACGTTCTGGTTCTGCACTCACAGCCAACATTGACATTGGAAGACATTACCCTACTAAATCGTCATTTGCATGTGTATCGAAAACCGTTAGTCCGTTTCCATGCTTCTTCACGGGCCTAATCGTAAAGTCAAAATGTCCTCTCTGCAGGCTCTTGTTGCTCATATCGCCCCCTCCCCCGCCCCTGCCCCTGCCCCTGCCCCCGCCCCCGCCCCCGCCCCCGCCCCCGCCCCCGCCCATCACTCGGTCCACCATGGCGGCTGTGGCGGAGTGATCGACCAGGCAGCGGCGGCGCTGCCTGCGTCGCGGCGACCGTTGCCCGACCAATTACGGGCCTCATTAGGGAGCGTGTATTATTGAGCGGCTGGCCAGTGCGGCGGCGGCCGCTGTTTGCCGTCTCGTCGTTAGCGACGATCGACCTGGCTGCGGCAGCCATTAGACCTGCTCGGCGCGCGTCGGGGCCGTCGGGCCGGCCAGGTGCGGCGCGGTGCAATGGTGGTGGCGGCGGCCGGGGCGAAATGCAGGGGTGCTGGTTTGTGAAAAGGTGTGTCAGTGGAGCTGGGTTTAAAGTGTATGTTTTCAGAAGAATCGGTGGATAATGTGGTCAGATATAGTGCATGATGATGATGATAATGAGATAATGCAGGCAATGCAATAAGTTGGTAAAATGCTGGGTACTTGGAAAATTAAGAGTCGGGAAGAATGGTTGGATTCGGGATTGCAAAATGAGATGTCCGATCAACAGCTACCAACGGTTGCTGCGTCTTGCACTCTTTTTCCCTTTTAGTAAACGAATCTCAGCAATCTGGGGGTGTGATTTCGAGACTTCTTGTTTTTACATCCACTTCCAAACGAAAAGCGGCCCACGTTCAAGTTCCAGAGCATTTCTGGGAATCCTGCAGCTCCACCAGTCGTCACACCTCCAGCTCTTTCTCTCTATACTCGTCTCCAACGACGACGGAGCGGGCTCCAGCCGTCCCGAGACATAGTACCGCCATCGCTCTCACCTCATCGGGGTGGCGCGGCCCCATCGGACGGCATACCTGCGCCACAATGAGCATACCTGCGCCACAATGCGTCACACGAGCCGCCCGCTCCGCCACTAATGCCGCACGATATGGGGGCAAGCGGCTCATTTAGAACAGCTTGTTATGGGGCGATTTAGCCGGGCGGTCAGGGTCTCTGGGCTGCCAGATGCCGACGGAGCTGCCAGATGGATCGGCGGAGGAGACGATAAGTGGCGCTCGTCGCGGCGTAGAGAACAATCAGTTGATGCGGCGCCGTCAGCAAAGATGGACTGGTTTGGGAGAATGGCGGAACCAGGCAAGGGGTTCGCGACCTGACTGAGCACTGACGCTGAAGTGATGCGATGTCGAGGTCAGTAGCTTCATTGTGCTTCAGACATCGTGGCAAGGCAAATAGTCAACGGCATAACGTTGGTACCTATGTAAAATGCTTGAGTACATGACGCACAATCGTATGTTTTGCAGGTTCTCTTTAGCCATGAGGATGAGGGATAGTAAGCGTCTAGCTGGTACAATTGCAGGAGAATGGTTTTGAGTACCGGATTCATAATGCTAGTAACTGATAGGTCAGTTAAAAGTTAGATTATCCTCATTTACCACAATCACTGCTCTATAACATTCTTCCAATGCTAAAACTATGGGACAGAGACAGCAAACAGCGTTGATTTATCATGTTTATGATTACCAAAAACAGACGTTGTTGCATAATATTATTGTATATATCCAACCTCGAGCTAAACTGGCAGCCATGCTTGTGTTGCCTTGTTCCAATGGCTACAGGATTTTTGTCCGCACTGTTTACTTTAACCAGCTTGTATGGATGGCATCTGCGTGTTCGTCATACCACAGCATTGTTTGCGTGCACATTGTTAGTCCTTTGCAACAACTTCATTCGCAAAGCAAATTCAAAAATTTAAGAATGTGCCGTTGTTAGAGGATAGATACTACAATTGAAAATGGTAAAAATCGTCTTCTTCCTAAATGACTATGATAGATTGCTCCGCGAAGCAGCGGGTGTTGCGGCGCAGTCTTTATCTCCGACGCCAACGGCACATTTTGGCCCGATACAACTGCATGGTAGACTACCCGCATCACGCTTGAGTCATGCGGGGCAGTCTACCCATCAGGTAAGTTTAAAGCTGGTGCACCCAGATGCCTTCATTGATACTGATCATACTGATCACACTGATTTCATACTGATCGGGCACAAAGAAGGCCCACCAGGGCCAAAAGAAGGGTCAACAACGCTAAAGCGCTGGCATAAGCCGCCGCGCAATTGGCCTGACCGACTTCAGTGACATCTTGTGGTAGGATTTATAAGCTTTCGAGCGGTGCCTTCCATTGGTCTATCCGCTTGTAGGTAAAGTTTATGAAGCGCCTGGTAAAATTTTATGCCACTATAAATTCTTGTACCCGTCTGCAGGTTATGTGCTATTTCAAACTGCTCAAAGGTGCCTAGTTCAGATGTTGTTACCGGAAGGGTATTACAAAGGTAGGACAGTGTGTAGCAAACAATAACCAAATGACTTCACCCATCTGAAGAAGCAATGTATTTACAAGGTGATTGTTCATAAATTGACCAACTATTTTCCCAATAGCACATTAGTTTTCTAAACGCAACTAAATCGTTATTTTTGTGTCGCGTTTAAAGATAATGCAATGGTAAGTGCCATGTTTTGCACCAACAGTTTTGCCTGAGTAGACAATGGCAACTTGAGCATAGTAGTACTGTGACTTGGGTGATTCAAATACAATATCTACAAATATTATTTGAATGCATCATGTGCTTGTGAAGATTGGTTGTGTTAGATTGGTTGTATTGATCACTTCTGACTAAAGGAACAAAGCAATCTTGATAAAAAATAACAGCGAATTTCGCATGCGTATCATTCAATCACACCTGAACTAAACAAGGATGACTAAGATTCATTCACATATTGCTTCCTAAATGAGTGTCTTGACCACTCTTGTGTCCGGATGTACGTGCCCAATACAGAGTGTCCACTTCGTGACGCGTCTGCACAGAACTACGGGAGTACGGAACCCTAACAGCCACGACCATTTGCCATACCATTTCGCCTCCCCGCCACAGACTGCTCACGGAGAGAGAGCTGATTAGCAAAGCAGGCTGCGATGTGGCCCCGTCCAATGTCCACCCTGTGACCACACTCCAGGACAGGTGTGCCCCGATCTCACATGAAAGTCGGCCCGACCACCCGACTAACAAGCGGCCCTCTGGGTGGTAAACGGAGACAAATCACGGCTGGTAAACGGAGACAAATCGCAGCCGTTTGAGCAGAGAATGGCACTGTTCGACCAGCCTGCCTCACAGAGAGGTGGGACGAGAAGGGCTGAGGTCTCAAAATACACTGGAGTGACGTGACAATGGTGGATTGGGGAATCGCCTGGTGTCTATTCACATCAGTCTGTTTGCACAACTTAGGCCTCGTCCTTCGAGCAGCCAGGTCAGCTTGGCTGGTTTATTAAGATTCGTTAAGCTTATATAGGTTTGATTGGTTTCAATGTTGCAGTATTTGTCATCGGTAGAGGTAACAATGAAATTAGTTAATTCCGTAAATGAGAATATCTTCTTCAAGTTATAAATTTATACGCAGAGAACAGGAATGTATTTCTACATGAGCGCTGTCATTGGGTTAGTTTAAATATGAAATAATAATTCATAGATTATCTCTGGCATGTCCTTATGCAATGTCCCAATAGCAGTTGCAATAAATGCTGGCAGTAGCAGTTTATATGCACTAATCTCCACCTGGTTCCTACTGAGCCAGTACAGACTTGTCCGAACATTGCCACATGTTTGAAGTTTGACAACTCAATAAGCAAGACATCTCGCATTCGCTGTGTCGGCGGCATGATGTGTATAAGCTCTGACCAGTTATGGCTGCCCCTCCGGCGCCAGGCAGATCCCAGTCTGGCTGCAGTCCTAGCCAAGCTGAGCAGAGCAGCTTCTAACGGCGCTGGCAGTGCAGATGTATCGACTCCGAGGCAAGGATTAGACAGTTTTATTGTCGTAAGACACGCTGGTATGATCGATTGGGCTGTGGTTACACGTACCGGGATTTTTATCGGACACTTTTCAAACGGCGCAGATGTGATATGTGGAAGTGATTTGGCAGCTCGGTAATCCGACGTTTGGTAGATAAAAGACAGCACGTGTGCAATAGGAACGTATATTCCAGGGGAAAAATGGACACCAGCAATTTACATTTGTCTTTTTGACGCATTGCTAAGCTGCACATGTGACCAAACTGATCAAAAGCAGATATGGTTATAGATGTAAGATGGATCGGTTATGATTTAAAAGTGCTTACATTTTTTAACCAAGTACTTTATCTTAAGTAATGATTTCAGAGAAGCCAGTACCGTAATCCCTTTACCACATATAACTCATTGATATTTATGTTGTTACGCTTCAGACCGGTTTAAGCTTGAAGTCATTGCGGGTTTTGGGCACTAGTTCATAGCATACAAGATTTGAGTTTAAATTAGACATGTCAGCCGTCCAATAGCGAATTTTAACTTAACTTTGGTCACAAAGGTATGCGATGTTTGCTTATTAATACAACTACCACCAGCTTTACTGTGTCGTGATCTATCGGTCACATTTCAACGCTCACTCAAATCACCAGTAAGCAGTATTTAGCCTACCGATTACTGGCCGAACGTCGATTCGTCGGTCAGAATCATTTTTGCCCCCGCCCCTGGTTTTACTACGTGTTTCCCGACCTGTTTTCTCCCCTCCTCAGTAAGAGTGCTCTCCCTCCTGACCCCTGCGGGACGTCCTGACCTCCCCCACATTCAGGAACACACCCGTGTCGTGTGTGGGTGACACGTTAACCCCTCCGTGCCTTCAGCAGCCGGATGACATGCACCCATCGACCGCGATTCTAAGCCTCCGCAGCTGGTGACGGCACCATACCGAAATCTCTAATTTATCTCGCCACACACATGTGGCCGGCTTTTGTTTTGCGCACCCACACGCGCCCGCTGCACCGCCGCCGAACAGCGCAGCTGTGCGACATGAAAACTGCCACAATGCCGCCGTCGCCTTTTGTCACCGACGTGACCGACGCGACGGGCGCAGCGTCGACGACGAATGCGACGACGGCGACGACGGCGACGACGGCGACGACGGCGCTGACGCGACTGAATCCGCGTCGAAAACAATGCGGCTCCGCAGCTGTGTCGAGAGGGATCGCCGAGAGGCAAGGCAGCACAATGACGCACAGGTGCGCGCACCACGTCTGTTCCGCGCCACCGCCCTCACTCGGCGTCACGACAGAGAACCGCTGCCACAGCACCGGCGTGCCTGCCCGTCGACGTTCCGTCTCGTTGTCTGTCATCCCTCGCATGACATTCGATGTCGTCGAACGGGCAAAAAACGCCGACGTCGACGACGACAAAGACATCGCGGCCCGCGGGGCTATCAGCACGAGCGTTGTCCTCCGCCGAGCCCGGATCGCGTCAACAATCGAAATCCATTAGCGGCGGAGAATGGCGGACGCCGCGCGCCATTCGGCCACCGATCGCCGCTGGCTATCACCGTCATCGACCGTCGATCGCCCCTATCGCACGTCACCATCACTCCATCACACACCACCTCACCAACAGGTGACCCTGTCGGCCACGCACTCACCGTGGTCCGTCCGCAGTCGTCGCCGGTCCTCCGCACGGGGTCACCTCGGCTCCTCGGGTCGGTGGTGGGTCGGCGGGTCAGCGGCGCGCAGTGCGGGGCGCCTCGGGAGCGACTGTGACCGCCGGCCGGCCGTCGCCGCCGCCGGCCGCCGCTGCCCGGCAGCGCACCTGCTTTCTAACCAATTACCTGGAGCCTGGTGCGGCGCGGCGCCGAGGGCCGCGCCCCGGCCCGGCGCCGCCACCCCCGGGCGCGCCTGGACGAACGGGGGGGGGGGGCAGTGACTGACGCGTGAAAGCGGGCTGGACAGGAAGTGGGGGTCATCCTGATGGAGGAGATTGCGGGCGTCCTGGGGTGGTGGAGACGGAGGTGGGGTGGTTGCAGCCCGGGTGATGGGGTTGGGTGTTAGGGTCCGTTGATGCAATAACGGCACGACTCCAGATTCCTTGGGGTGACCGTCCGCCTTCCATGCTTGTTTTTAATGGGGCATTATTAGGCTTGTTAATGATATTGGAAATAATGATGGTATTTACACATACTTTAGCAAACATAAAATAGAAGGCATTTACATATATTTTTTACGGATACATTACGCACAAATTCGAATAAAAAACTAAGAAGGTAAAATATAATGGTTTGCTCCAGCGCTCACCAAAAACATTTATAGTTCTATTAGCAAAAATATATCTTCAACAGATTTGTGGCTTGATCTCAAAGCTGGATCTGGGATCGTAGTGGATCCCTTGGCATAAAATGCATGCAGATCTAGGATCCTAGAGGATCCCTCTGCATAGAATGCATAAAGAGCTGGGATCATCCTGGATTCCTCAGCATAACATGCTTCAGGATCTGGGATCTCCTAGAGGATTTTTAATTTAGACGAGCTTCAGGTCTTGAAACCCTGCATCTTGAAACACAAGTTGCAGGTACGGACATCACAATTTGTGGTTTCTATTTTGCATATGTAGTATGTATGATAATTAGTCCCTGCAAATTACCTTGTATCTATTAACAGAACATAGAGAGTGTAATGCTTCTCCCATACGATCAAATTAGCAAGAAGTAGATACTTACCAGCGTGCCTGGATCCCAATGCTGGGTCTGGGATCCCAGTGCATTCCCTGTCATAATATAATGTTTACGCAATATGAAAACCACAGGCATTTGCAAATGCCCTGGGCCCAAATTGCAAGGCAGTTTGCAAACTGCCTGAAAACCCAGGCAGTTGCAAACTGCTGCAAATCCAGGCAGTTTGCAACTGCCCGGCAGTATCGAAATCTGCCTAGGCAGTTTGCAAACTGCCTGACGATTCACCGACTCACTCTCTGCGCTTCACGAGACACCAGTTTTGCTGCCGGTGCAGGTGGTATCTACGAATGGTATCATTATTCCTGCAAGCCCGCGCTCTTTGTCAGTCGAACATAGTCGATCTGAGGAACGCACGTATGACTTAACAGGTGTTCTACGCAAGATGCCTTCAAGTAGTAAGACTATGAACTTGTCGTGTATTGTGCCGCCATGGGACAGAATTAAACGGCAAAGTAGATGGATAAATTTCACACAATCTAGGTGACATTTCACACCGTGCAGTGTCGAAGAAGCGGTGTCGCTATGGTGTATAATGAATGGGATGGGAACAATAACGGGAACGAATCCAGAACGGGACGGAGACGTAAGTGGGAATGTGACAGATAACGGGAACGGACATAGGGAGGGAAATATGACAGAAACCGGAACGGGGACGGGACGGGGACGGGGACGGACGTGGAACGGGAACGGGAAACGGGGAACGGGGGGAACGGGGAACGGGACGGGAAACGGGGAACGGGGAACGGGGAAGGGGGAACGGGGAACGGGGAATCGGGGAACGGGGAAACGGGAACGGGGAACGGGAACGGGAACGAGAGCGGAACGGGAACTGGAACGGTGAAACGGAACGGGAACCGGACGGGAACGGAACGGAACGAACGGGAACGGACAGATCATGGATGAGTACAGCTATGCTCCTACAAACTTGATTACTTTCACCATAGCGGTAGCAGACGGGCCACACCATACAGGGTGCTAACGATATTGCTCTTTATATCTGAAATGATAAAAAAGTATTCACGAAAAGCTTTTGTGAATAAATACACTCGTAACCTCTTAGAAGGCCCGCGCGATCCAAAAAAAATATTCAGTCATCATGTGCAGTGTTCAGTGACCCTCCTATAACGTAATTAAAAAGTCAACATATCTTATCCATAATATTTTTAGGTTGACCCACCCTTTTTTATTTAATTGCAAAAACATTTGCAGTACGCATTCATTAGCAGACTACCCTCGTAACATTTCAAAGTGCTGCGAATGGTGCTATTAAATATATTATTGTTAAGTTTTCCAAATTGCTAGGCAGTTTCGAAACTGCCTGACGCTTACGTGAATTCATATTGCTAGCAGTTTGCAATAACTGCCTGGATTTTCAGGCAGTTTTGCATAATCTGCCTGGAATTTCAGGCGTGCAAACTGCTGGTTTTTCAAGACAGTTTGCAAACTGCCTGGGCCGGTTCAGGCAGTTTGCAAACTGCCTTGGGTTTTCAATATTGCCCTGTAAACATATATATCAGGATCAGAAGATCTTTATGTATTTCCCTCGATTATTGTGTACCCTGGCCTCTGGTGTACCAATGTGGATCTGGGACCCAGGAAACATTATCTGGAATCTCAGCGGATTCAGGTATCCAAGGCTCACCGTTTGTATTCACCTGACTAATCGTCACGATAATAAGACGATAAAAGTCAATATTAATTTTTAATAGCAACACTTTTGGGCTAACTTTTGGACCAAAACCAAAATACAACATGGATTTCAAAGCACTTGTTGTACCTTGCGCTATAAGAATTGAAGGGTGCAGGTTGTGGAAATTCCCAATGAAAGCAATTTTCGGTGTATTAAAGCACATGATATGCAAGTCAACCTGCATTTGTTTTTGTCATATGGACAGATTTCCAAATTCAGCTATGTTAAAGTTAGCTCATCTAACAATGCGATCAGAATTATTTTTAACGATTTATGTGTGTTTGAAATTCCAAAGATGAGATTGATGAATACAAACTTTCAAATGGTTTGTGTTGAAAATTACAATAAAGTTATGCTGATTACTAATAAGGAACTCATTACAACTATTTTATGATCAAAGACCGGAATCTTAGTAGCATGAAGTTTGCCTCATTTGCTGAAAAATGAGTCTATGATGTGCTTGATGTACTTGATTATGAGGTACTGAGGGCTCATAAGCCCTGTTGGTTCTGTTCTTGTCACACTTAGATATTACGTCACATGCATTGGATATTACACTGTATCATTGACTTTGAGTTGTTACCGTGAGCTGTTTGTAATTTGTATGACATTCATCGAACCTTTCTCTAAACTGGTAAAACAAATTCCGAATCAATGACTAGTTGAGGAAGCAGATTCCAATTACTGACACTGCTGCTTGAGAAGAAACACTTGTAATCAGTCGCACCCTGGGCTTGTTGACTTTTAGATTATGGCACGGGGCCTTGCGGTACTCGATGAAGAACTGACTTGAATTGATTCGTTCAACCTCTTTCATGATTTTGAATATTTGAATCATATCTCCTTGATATCGGTGGTGACACAATTATATAATATTTTATATATGCAGGCGTTCTTCATATGGTATATCATTGACTTAGGAATTAAGCGAGTGGTCATTCTTTGCACCTTTTCTATCCTCATCTTAAATCCTCAGTTTCATAAGTGGGACCCCAGACCACGTCTCCATATTCCAGGATTGATCGTACTATCGTTTTATACAGTAGCAGAATATTGCTTTTATTTCTGGTTAAAAATGCCTTCTGGATTAAGTTAACCCAAGAACCTGGTTTGCTTTCTTCGCTGTCCTTGTTGAATGATGTTTGAAAGTCAATTTACTGTCTACATGGGCGCCTAAATCTCTTTCGCCTTCGGTGACAGCCATGACCGGTTGCCCAAGCCGATAAGTTTGTGCTTCAAGTGATCTACCAAGATGCATCACTTTACATTTATTTTCGTTCAAGTGCAACTGCAACTTTTCTGACCAAGCTTTCAGCTGATCTAGATCAGCTTGCATTGTATCGTGGTTTTCTACTGTGTTTACATGCCGGTATAGTTTTGTTTCGTCTGCATATATCTTAAAATTTCTGTCTAGCTCATCTGGCAAGTCGTTTATAAATATCGCAAAGAGTATAGGGCAGAGCACAGAACCTTGCAGAATTCCACTTGAAGCATCGCACCATGAAGATATCACCATTGACCAGCACTCTCTGTTTCCTGACAGTCAAAAAGTCATTGATCCATGCAAGTAAGTTCCCCTAGATGCCATATGCTTAAAGTTTTTCTAACAGACTGCAGTGGGGTACACAGCGAAATGCCTTTCGGAAGTCCATATACTACGTCTACCTTTCCTCCTCCATCTAACATTTTGGTCCAGCCTTCCAAGGTCTCCAAAAGCTGTGAAGTATGCGACCTTCCAGGAACAAATCCATGCTGGTTATCACAGAACAAGTTTTTTTGTATTATGTGCTCAATGATATAGTTCCACACAAATTCCGGTACACAAATTTGCATGACACTACTGTCAGGCTTACAGGCCTATAACTATGTTAATCAAGTTTATCTCCACTCTTGTAGATTGCCGTCACATGGCCCATTTAGCATGCATTAGGTACCTGTCATGGCTCTAGAGATGTCTGACAATGTAAGAGGTATTTGCAGTTTCACTCAGAAACCTTGTATGGAGTCCATTTGGTTCTGATGACCTGGTAGTGTTCAGTAGCTTTATACTGAAAACTACTGCTATGCACTGCTGCTTGTGACACTGTGAAATTAGCAAGCTCTTCATTAGTTTTGGCTGCCAGCTCTGGAATATTTTCACAGTCTTTAATAGTGAACAGTGAACACTGTTCTAAAGTAGGAGTTAAGTGCATCAGCCTTATCTTGATCTCACACTGCACTTGTTCCATCTGAAGTAATATTATCCCGTATTATTATTATTGACTTTAATATTGATTTCACGTACTTCCAGAAAGGTTTGGATTTTTTACAATCTTGGCAATATTCTCTTTAAAAACCTCTTCTGAGTTTTTTTTTGCTGATTGCTTTTCGGCCATATCTAACTCAATCCAGAGCGTTTGCACTCCTTCTTTTCAGTCTCAGTCGGAATGTCTGAGCCTATGTCTCAATGTATTCCTATTCATATTAAGTTTGATGGATTTTGAATTTACATTATGTCTTGAAATGGATTATTCGATAACTTGTTTCCATTGATTCATTGAAAAGTAGCATGCATCCTCAACAGACAATTCCTTGAGCTGCTCTTCCCACGGCTTGCTCGAGATTCTCGCTTTGGCCATGGTATATCTTTCTTTATGAACTTATGCATGACCTTATGAATGTATTTGATCAATCGATTTCGATCGATTAATTTTCCTTTTGAATTCATGCATGAGCTCTCATACATATGTAGGTGCTGGATTTGATAAAATGTCCGATCATTGCATCGACTTAAGTTGTATTCACATCATGATTCCGTGTTTGATTTTAAAATTAAATCCTTTTTCGAAGCCTTCAAATCTTTCAGTTCATTGAGCATTTATCACATGCATATATGGTATTGCTTAATGCTTATATCCCCATCAAAACTTAAAACAGGTGCATGATTCTAAGATCTTAAAACAATCTATCGCTATTCAATTCGATTCAATTCAGCCGTTATTTACCCATGCATCTAGAGAAGCACTACTTCTTCCTCTTTCCTTTCCCCTGATGATAGTGACCCAATAAGTCCAACAACGTTACCGAAACGTCTTCCAAACCTTGGTTTAAAATAGCTACTATCAATTAAGAGGAGATGTTGGATGACGATAGTTTTCTGAAAGCATCTTTTCAATAATATCCAGATAGTTATTTGCAGGTGACACCCAAGATAAAAAACATAAGTTAGGTGAACTGCGACAAAAGACAAATCCCGTTGGAACTTAAACAGTTGCCACTTGCCACATTATTATATTTCAGGCTAGCCTTCTAGCATATAGAGGTACCACTTCTCAGGCTTGTGGCTACTCGCCCCACCCTGCAAACCCCCCTCAACTACCCTCCACTACGGCCAGACTTGTGATTAATTCAAATTGTAATGAATGATTCAATCATGATTCACCGGCAAAAATGAACGATTCAATCATGATTCAATCTCTCAACATTATCACCGATGAATGATTCACAGTGATTCACATGCTTACGTGAATCAATCATGAATGATTCATTCAATGAATGATTCATGAATGATTCAATCAAAATTATTAGCAATGCGTAAGTGCAAATAACAGTGGATGTATTCGGAGTGAGGTGTATACAGACCAAATGAGGGTGCTGAAAGTGATCTTGACATGTGTTCACTCAGTTTGATTCCCTATTATTAGACTTGTATAGTTTTTGCTGTCCCCCAAACAAGAATATTAATTGTGCTATGAATGATTCCATCACCCTATTTTCCTTGAATGAATGATTCAATCAATGATTCATTGAATCATTAATGAGGAGGTGAATCAATTAATGAATGATTCACGTAAAATAAGAATGATTCAATCAAAAATAATGATTCAATCAGAATCAATCGCAAGTCTGCCACTACCCACTTTGCCTTATAGGCTGCCAGCTACCCACAAGTACCTGCAAATACAACAAATACAATTTGCTTCTTCCAAAAGTTTTAAGACCAGTAAGGCGCCCTAGTTGGCGAGGAACTAGCGAGCGCGAAGGCAATGCATGGTGAATTTCAACTCGATCGGACAAGTAGCTTCTGAGATACAAAAATAGTGCACACGTGCACACGTGCAGAGCCCAGAGGCACCAACCTCTGACTTGTGGGAACAGGCGGGTGAGAGGTCCCTAATCGAACACCAAATTTAAACACAATCGGCTCAGCCGTTCCTAATGTATAGAATAGGCGTGTCTTCATACATACGTATATGCGGTAAGCGGGTAGGAAAGTGACACTTCTATTAGCATACAATACAGTTTCCTTGCAATAAAGTTCTGCTGAAAAGTTTAGAGTCAGGAATGGGTCAACTAAGTTTAGTTTTTTAGTTATATCTGCAAATAATCACTTACCTTACCATACAAAGTCATGGGAAACAGAAAACATTGTCACGCAGCTATTTCGCTGCACACTTCCACTTTGTGGGAAAAAATGTAGAACAAAACCAAACAATATTTTTTTGGGGGGGTCACCCGGGCGATTCTAAGATCGATTCCGGGGCGGGAGATGACCTTCCGGCAATTTAGGACCATAGGGTGCATCGCCAGCATAGTTGAGTGGTGCACCACACATGCGCAGACATGGCCTTGTAAAGAGCAGGTCAAGCATGGCAGTCGCACTTCATATCGTATGCTGTACGTATAGTTTCGCCAGGATCGGGGAGCCAGTAATTCCGTGGTAAGTCTTCGGACTTCCACGCGGCGGCCCCGGTTTCGATTCCCGGTGGTGCCGGTTCCAGGAATAGCCTCCCGGTTCAGATCCCTAGACTCTGGAGGAGGAAACCCCCTGGGGGTCCAACCCTCTTCCGGAATCTCTCCCCTGGAAAATCGCGAAAGGCCGACCCGGAAGCAAAACAAAACTAAGGTCGGGCAAGGTGTAGACCCTGCATGCAAGCTAGACAGTGAGCTCAAGTGCAGCGAAGGGTAAGTCTTAATTTAAACCCGGCACCGGGTACAGAGCCCTATTTGTTAAAACTGCTCTTGCAATGGAATACATAATTTTAAATCGGGCATGCTCATGAATACAAATTGTCTTAAAAGTCTGCAAATTTTGTATGAATTTTGAAGGTCACTGAAGACCAAATTTATAAGATTTGTGAGCTTCTCAATCGATTACCAAATGACTATTTGTGTTGAGATCAAAGATGGAGATGTAATGCTGCTTCGCTCTGTCGAACTGTCTGTCAACAAACTGTAGCTTCGCTATTTTTGCTAGCATACGACAAAAATAGTATTTTTTATAACTTAAGCACAGCCGAGCCCGTGTATAATTCGAAGCCGTCACTGGCTGTGGGGATTGGAGAATGGCTTGAAAAGGGTACGATACATTCTTTTAGGAGTTAAAGACATCGTAAGTACCTATATTTCACTGATTTCAACGTACTGATTTGAGCTAAGATTGCTGCTTGCAATTGCTTAAACACCGTGTTTTAATTTAAGCCCTGATGCGTGTACAATATAAATTAATAATAAACGTGTATTTATCGTGCCACCGTTGATTTATCAGCAAATGTTGCGGATTGCAGCGCTTTATGACTATTCTCTTCTTTACATACCTAACGAGCAGAAGAGTTGACACGAATTTGTTTACTGTGGGGACGCAGTCACAGTCGCAGACAAAATGAAAACTTCTTGGCCGGAGGTGAGGTGGTAGGCCGTTAGCGATAAGTTGTTGAGCGGGGGTAGATTGGGAAGTATCAGCCATCCACTGTGTTCGTCCGGCTTTTTTTGGAGGGGGGACAAATCACTTTTTCTATACCTGGGGGGATAGTCCCTTGGCCCCTAGATCCACCCCTGGAGGGGAACTTATTTTGCGAGTGTTCGAGGACAGATATTTTCGCTAACCTGATTTGTTATTTCTCAGCAAGCTAGTAGATGCACATTATATGATATTTCCCAAAAGCTTACTTAGCGTGATTGTAGTGAGGGCCTATTTTGACATGTTAACTGGAGAGATTTTTCCTTATTTTTTCCCCCCACACCTAGTGGACGCCAAAATCCCCGCAGTGAACGGTAAGAAAACGTGTTGAACTGTCTCCAGCTAAGGCAAGGAAATGATATTTCGCGATGAAAACCCGACGCCACGCCTCCCCCTTCCCCTCCCCGCTCAACAACTCTTCACGCTGACGGTCCGACACTTCCCCCGGTCAACAACGATTCGCTGACGAAACGGGGTTAAATTTGTGTCCCTCAAACTCGAAACCTAGATCCGCCAGTGGAAATCCCACCCCTAGTGAAAATTCCTTAGCGGAGGTCTTGTAGAGAGTTTTGCGATCATTGGAATTATACCAAGCATGCTGCTATAATACTAATTTATTTAAATTCCAGCGGCTCAAATAAAACTTTTTTCACACAGCACATTGATGGATGTATCCATGAAGTTACGATATTCGCTGCCTTGGCTGAATTGTATCTGAATTGCGTATATACTTGTTTTAGTAATTACGAAACTGCGGTACGCTACCAAAAAACAGCGCTACAGACGATCCTCATGGACCAGGGTGTGGCAGGGGACAATTGCAATAACACAATCGAACCTGACCTCAGCTTTACAGCGACCACTGTCGCAGGGACCCACGGTTAGAACGCTCCGCTCTCATTCGCTCGCCACGCCGCGGTCCTTCTGGGTAGGGCTATGGTCACCCCCAGGACCCCTGGACCATCTCGTAGACAAAACGTGATGATAATACCAGTACGGCGCCGTAGTTGGCGATGAACGAGCGAGCACGGAGGAAATATATGGTGAATTTCAACTCGATCGGGCAAGTAGTTTCTGAGATACAAAAAGGGTGTGCAGGTGCGCACGTGCAGAGGCACCAACCCCTGACTTGTGGGAAAGTGGCGACTGAGAGGTCCCTAACCACGCACCAAATTCGAACACAATCGGCTCAGCCGTTCATGAGATATATTAAACGGGTGTGCACATGCGCATATGCAGTCACCCACCCCTGAGTTGTTGGAAATTGGCGGCTTATGGGCCCCTAAACACCCACGAAATTTGCGCACAATCTGACAAGCCGCTGCGAATTTTTTGTTAGAAAACACTTTTCAACACCTCTCACTCGGCACGCTCCACGCGCAGTGGTAGTCACCCACATGAGTCGACACTAGTCTCAAACAGGGAAGATTGGATGGGGCTGCTCAGCGAAGAAGTTCGCTTGTCAATCGGACGTGCGATTGCAGAGATATGAGCTTCTCAAAAGCGTCACCACGGGTCGAGTCGGGCTGGGCCGGGTTTGGACGGGTTGGGCCGTTCATATTCATATTTTTTCCCCTTATACCATGGAAGGACGAGCGAGTGCTTTGTGTTACTGGTAATTAACCTATTCGGAAGATCTTTCGACAAAATATATTTACTTCACAAACAACTTGCTCACTATTTATGTAAAAACTTACCACATCGCAGTTTCGTTCTTGCTCTTTGGCAGCATCTTGAACCTTGTAATGAATGGCTGAATGAGTGGATTAACTTGACATTCAATGATAGCAGAAGCCAATCTTGTATACCAGCTTAGAGCTCTTCCATATCATGATTTCATTTTCTGCAAGATAATTATGCACCTACAACTTTAAGCACAAAGAAAGGAATGAACAATATATTATTAAAAATGATAGGTAATTTGAGCTCAGAACTAATTAAGTATCTTATCCTTAATCACGAATTCGGCAAAAAAATCAAGCGAGTCTGCTTTGTTTCGGGAGACGTCCCTCCCTCTGATTTTTAAACTGGGAGACTATCCCCTCCACACTTTCTTCGCCCATGCCAACCATGATTGTGTGCGACTCGGTTGATGTGCTGGAGTATTTTGGTGCATTCTTGGAGTAAACTACTGTGACCGATTTCTCATTTCGAGTGTAAAATTGTGTTCAGAATATCAGGAGTGAATGCACTAAGGAATGGGTAATATAGTATAGCACGTATCCACTCCACTATCCAGGGAAAATGGATCATTCGGTAATTGTCAGCAATACTGGATGGTTTACCCGGGATTTTGCTTGACCGTTACCTATATTTCATTAACTAACTAGATACCTAGTCAACCGTATGACGGAAACGCGTCCGGACTGAAGACGGTGTTGCGAGTTCTACCATTATCTCGGCTGATACATTTCTGTCGGTTGGTGCGGTGTCTCCACGTGTGGCCCTGGCCGAGTGGNCTTTGAAATTTTCAATTTTTGGGGGAAAATTATGAAAAAATCCGTTTTTTGGATTTTGGGGGTCAAAAACCCAAATTTTGGGAAATCCGAAATTGCCATCTTGTAGAGAATTAAATTTCCTTTCTTATTCTGTTTTGCGTTTGCGATTTGCTTCAAAGCTATGTTTTTTACGATGCATCAAACATTCATCGTTATTCAACCAAAAATGATATGACATGACGTCATCAAAACGTCATTATTTCCCAAAGTTCTCAACTTTTTTCGATGAAATTTTTTAGGTAGACGTCAAATTGATGCTGGATAAGGTACTGAAACTGTGACGTCGTTATCTGGTACGGTTTTCAAGTTATTGCGGAAATACGGGAGGGGGGGTAATATTTACCCCCCCTACGCCGTGCGGGTTAAAGGTACACTGCCACCTTCCAAAAAGTTATCAAATGTACGCCGTTTGTGGTGCAAAATATGGAGTAATTGCTGCTGAACACGATTATGACATTTGTTTCTCACAAACATTGCTCAATTTCATGAAAAATGCGTTTTAATATTTGGGCTGATTACGTCATATGAAGGAATTTTTGGGAAAAAAAGAAAACCTTCACGCTGCCTAGTGACTAGTGAATGGCTAATGTATGGCCAAAGGTAAAGCAAGTCGGCTGTAATAAATATTTAGCAAAGAGAGAATACGACATCGGCTCACGGCCCCCATTCAAATACATTGGGGACTGGGGATGTTACTGATTGCAAAACCAAACTCGAATTTCTCTGTGATTGACTCAGTTGGTTGTTTTAACTTATACCATACATAATTGCAATGCCAAGCACGCAAAATGGCTATCTCAACTCAAATCTAAAGTTAAGGTGGCAGTGTCCCTTTAAGGCAGAACCACAAATCTTCCTCTGCTTTGGTTTTCGAGCAGCAGCCCTTTTTCCTTAGGATGGCGCAATATGGGCTCCTTCCCCCATTGGCGGATCCACACTCTTTCCGGGGGGGGGGGTAATCTTTTTGTGGCAATAAGGCAAAACAAAAATTATCCTCAGATCTGGGCCGGTCACCATAATTTGGTATTGGAGTTAAAAAAATGCTCTCTTTCGGGACAAAATTTACTTTTTCTTGTCTTTTCCTGGAAAAAAAAATAACTTTCAGGAAGAAAAAAAAAACATTCACACAAAGCGCGATATTCTGTAGGGTTTACACATAAAATAAATAATTACATTTATCTCAGACCAACTCGCAGGGGCTTCACCGATAATCTTTGAGTGGGGAGTCTGCTAAAATGACGAAAAAATATATCACCATTTTGTAAACGTGTATTAAAGCCATTGCAACATGCGGATTTTCATGCTTTAGTAGGTATTTTGTTATTAATCGTCGCACGCGATTTTTTCCAAGTTTGCCTAACAAAACCCAATAATATAGGCGGTGGGCCTCGTAGAGGATAAGAGGCTAAAAATGGGAATAATTCAATTCAGTGTCACGACGAATCGAAGACGATGACGATGACCATTGACCACCGATGTGACGCCGCGAAGTGGCTCGATAATTATAATTGTAGGTGGTGGAAAACATTTTCATATTGGAACCAGACCGTAGTTGGAGCCAAGCCTGAGGTAACCCTTTTTCTTGTTTGCACGCTCGGTATGCTGACAAATATTTAAAAGAAGATAGTTTTTATACACATTAGCCTCGGGTTGTAAATCACGATGATCGTGGCAGTCAAGGGCGGATCCAGGGGGGGGGCAAAGGGGTCATGCCCCCCCAAACCACCCAAAATCGGCGCAAATTTGACCCATTCTGGTTATTCGTAAAACTAAGCACTTTCTAGAAAGTTTGTTTTAAATCAAGTTATGATATTAAGCAAGCGAATCGAGAGTTATTCAGAATTATGCGATAAATTTTTTGGGATTTGGCCCCCCCCCCCCCCAAACTGTCAAAATCACACTTTCTGGATCCGCCTATGGTGGCAGTCAGCACTCAATAGTACATATCATATATCATAATAATAACTAACTTATACATCTGTACTAAACAGTAACAAACAATTGGTAATAGTGCAAATGGTTTGAAAGCAGCAAGACTGAGGTAGAAATACTTTCCGCGCACATAAATGGTGGCTCTGTGGATCTGGAGGAGCCTGGTGGGAGATGACTGGGGAGATGGTCGTGGTCTGGTCCCCACTTCACCTTTTTGCAATCGCATTTGACCAATGGGCAAAACTATTTTAAACACTGCATATAGAGGGCACCACTTCTTGCCGTTTCACCGCCAACATGCTTTATTCGCCATAACTATTAGTCGGCTTTCCATTTCAACTCGTCATTGAGCAAAACTTTCAATAATCTCCAAAACAGATCGGCATTGGGTGAAATGACTCGCAGTACAAGTTATGCAGACCGACGAGCAGATATTTTGATCGCCCATCTATTTCCGTCAACGCACAAAAGCTATATTAGCTCTTCGGTCCAGAAAGTTGGGTACCGCTGGAGCAGCTTCTGTGTGACGGTGTCCTCGTCTTTCCGTTTGCGTCGCCTTTTTCGGAACTCCGCAGGCTAACTAGCTAACAATTACCGTCAAGGAGAGCCTTTGTCAGACACTTCATGGAATTCATTTATCCATTTTCCTAATTTGTATAAGTAATTGTAAAAATTGTGTCACGCCGCGAAGCAGCGCGATTTTTTCTCTCCAATTTTTGACTGAATAGCAGGATTTTGACTGTTGCTAAGGCTATTTTACGAAAATTGCTATATTTTCCCGAACAATTGTTAGCTTTCACAAAGTTCTTCTAGGATCATTCTTTTCCACGTTCAGCAGGGAACGCGCGGGTGCATACTTGTGCTGAATGCCCCCCTTCTCAGATTCCTGCCGGGGTGAATTTGCCCCTGATGCCCCACTGGATCCGCCAGTGCCTTCCCCTATCTGAAAACTAGACCACTCATCCAATCCTGACATAAACATAAAAATGCGTGCATAGTGCATATTTCTACCATGGCGTTGGTCTTCTAATGTCTTAACAACTTGGTTTTGACAGGTAATGACGCCATCAGTGATGCCTAAGCTTCACTATTTGTATTGTGAAAACATCCTGTCAGCTTCAATCGGCTTTCACCAGCCGGCTGACATGTTTGCCAACTCTGATGGCTTTGTGGCCGGCGGCGCGGCCGCTGCCTCGGGAGACGAGGCGCCTCCACGGCGCGGCGCGCCAGCTGGTGCCGCTCATTATGGCGGTGACAAAAGCGACGCAGCGCGGTGACAAAAGCGGCGCAGATTAGCGTCTGCGACTGGCGCGGCCACCGCCGCCGAGCTGGCCGATAGCACCGGCTGACGATAACCGGGCCGATAATGCAGAGTCAAAAGTCGCCAGACGATTCCATCGGGCCGCCGTCCGGTCGGCCCAGCTCAGTGCTCCTGTGCCGATCCACTCTGCGGCCGACTCAATGCCGGCCGACCGTAATCGGATTAGGCCTTTCAGCGCTGGAGAGGTGTTGCCGGATTGCCTTTCAGCGCTGGAGAGGTGTTGGCGGTGGTCTGGAGGGCCGCTGGTGGCAGCACAGGAATTCAGCGCTGCCGTTCGTGGCCCGCACTGATCCCAGATAGCTTTCATCGCCCTGGCTCTGCGTCCGTCCGCCAGTCACGCGACATTAGCCCCTGTTTGTGATTGTCAGATTAAATTGTTGCCGGATTAACAGCGCGGTCCAAAACCTCCGTCCTGTAGCTGTCGGCACGCCTCCGGTCCGCGTATTCCCCAACTGTCTATCGTAAACCGGCATGCATGCCCGTCAGCCAATAGGAGGCTGGCTGCTTGTGGGTGTGGTGTGTGACGTCACACAGGAGGAAAACAATCATGAGAGAGCTGCTCTACAGTGGTGTCTAACATTGAAGAGCCATGTTGGACCAATGCGTGCTGCAATAAATAGTATGTCCCTACTGATAATACAAATCCTCTATTTCAGGGAAGTCAGTGCTCAACACAGAAACTCACCTTAGAATCACAGGAAAATAGTTACAGTCTCTTGGTCACTAGCCAGTTGCTAGTACCTACATATGAATGCATCTGCGCACGCTCCCAACCTGATATCAATCAATGAACATCCATGATTAGGTACTCTTATCACTAAGAACACTGGAGGATCATGATTAGGTACTCTAATCACTAAGACACTGAGAGGATTCATATTAGTACTCTAATCACTAAGAACACTGAACGGATCATGATTAGGTACTCTAATCACTAAGAACACTGGAGGATCATGATTAGGTACTCTAATCACAAAGAACACTGGAGGATCATGATTAGGTACTCTAATCACTAAGAACACTGGAGGATCATGATTAGGTGCTCTAATCACTAAGAACACTGAGGATCATGATTAGGTACTCTAATCACAAGAACACTGAAGGATCAATGATTAGGTACTCTAATCACTAAGACACTGGAGGATCATTGATTAGGTACTCTAATCACTAAGAACACTGGAGGATCATGATTAGGTACTCTAATCACTAATAAGCACTGGAGGATCATGATTAGGTACTCTAATCACTAAGAACACTGGAGGATCATGTTTAGGTACTCTAATCACTAAGAACACTGGAGGATCATGATTAGGTACTCTAATCACTAAGAACACTGGAGGATCAGTGATTTAGGACTCTATCACTAAGACACTGGAGGATCATGATTAGTACTATAATCACTAAGAACACTGAGGACTCAGTTAGGTACTCTAATCGACTCAAGAACACTGGAGGATTCATGATTAGTACTCTATCACTTTCAGAACACTGGAGGATCATGATTTAGGTACTCTAATCACTAAGAACACTGGAGGATTCATGATTAGGTACTTTAATCACTAGAACACTGGAGGATCATGATTTAGGTACTCTAATCACTAAGAACGCTGGAGGATCATGATTAGGTACTCTAATCAGTAAGAACACTGGAGGATCATGATTAGGGTACTTCTAATCACTAAGAACACAGGAGGATCATGATTAGGTACTCTAATCACTAAGAACACTGGAGATCATGATTAGGTACTCTAATCACTAAGAAGCACTGGAGGCATCATGATTAGGTACTCTAATCACTAAGAACACTGGAGGATCAGTGATTAGGTACTCTAATCACTAAGAAAACACTGGAGGATCGATGATTAGGTACTCTAATCACTTGAAGAACACTGGAGGATCATGATTAGGTACTCTAATCACTAAGAACACTGGAGGGATCATGATTTAGGTACTACTAATCACTAATAACAACTGGAGGATCATGATTAGGGTACTCTAATCACTAAGAACACTGGAGGATCATGATTAGGTACTCTAATCACTCAGAACACTGGAGGATCATGATGACTAAGGAGCCAATCCCACAAACCACCTGCAATCGGCGCACAAAATTATGATATAGAAGAAAATATATGCAACCCTTACTAAGGAAAGACTGTTTCAAATCAGCTTTTAGTGCATAAGGATGGGGGGGGGGGCACTATTCACCCATATACATGCGATGAGTTTTCCGAATCAAGTTAAACTTTTTGAATTTGCCCCCCCCACACACACACACACACACACACACAAAAAAAACATCATTCTGGATCCGCCAATGACTAAGAAGTGACAACATTATTGGTAATTATTTTGAAGTCGTTACTTGGTGACAGAATACAAAACCAAGATGGGATTCCCGGAGCGCTACGGTGCCGCTGCAATATAAGTAACGCATTATAGTCATATCTATATCGCCGAGCTTACGTTGAACTAGCATCCATAACCCTTAAAGGGACTGTCCCACTTTAACATTATATTTGAGTTGAGATAGCCATTTTCCGTGCTTGGCATTGGAATTATGTATGGTATAATTTAAAAACAACCACCGAGGTCGAAGTACAAATAAATTTGAGTTTGGTTTTGACATCTCCAACAAAGAAACCCTATAGTGTATTGCATTAGGGTTCTTAATCGATGTCGTCATCCTCTTCTTTACCCAAATGTTTGATGAAAGTCGACCTTGTTTTACATTAAGCCTATACATTAAGCCATAACACTAGTCATACATATTAGCAGCGTGAAGGTTTTCTCTATTTCCCCCCCAAATCCTTCATATGACGTCATCAGCCCAAATACTAAAACGTATTTTTTTCATGAAATTGAGCACTGTTAGTGAGAAACAAATGGCATAATCGTGTTCGGCAGCAATTACTTAATATTTAGCACCACATACGGCGTACATTTGAGAACTTTTGAAAAGGTGGGACAGTCCCTTTAAGCAAAGCAAAGCAAAGTGTAATATTTTGTGTGATGAAGCATTGATTCTGCTTTGTTCATTTGCGTTAGACTTATAACCCATCTGCCTATTTCTGCAGGATAAAGAAGCTGTCGCAATTTCAGTTCTTTTACAAAGCCTAACAACAAATAATGCAAGATCCCCCTGTCGGCCATCACACGAAACTAACCACCTCGTGACGTCACACGCCACACTCACACACAGCCAGCCTCCTATTGGCTGGCGGGCATGCATGCCGGTTAACAATAAGACACTTGGGAACTTGCCTCCGGACTGCAGCATCTCAGCAGGGGCGTAACCACGATCTCAAAGTTACTGGGTACACTGCTTGACTAAAAAATATTAGTCCTGTTCACAAAATACACCCCCCCCAAAAAAAAAAAAAAAACACACACTCAACTTTTTAGTGCTAAGTGTTTTACCGATTCTATTTAATTTACATCAATTTTAACTCTATTGTATACAGCTGCACTTTTGGGTACTGATGGGCTGTCGCGTCTCTCTAATGCCGATGGACAGCCTACATCAAAGCCTCATGTTGTTATAGCTGCGCCCAGGGGGGTGTACTCCGGCTCCTTCAACATTGGTAAAAGTGGTGACAACCGCGAGCAGCGTTGCTCATCGTTGGCCGTGTTTTCAGATCTACTCGCAACCTTATATTTAGCTATCAAGCTAGTATTGACCAATCAGTCCCGTGAACAGGTCCTCGACGCTGATTGGTCCGAAACGTGATGACGTGAAACCGGGGGGAGAATCGTTTGTTTACATTTCGAAACGGCTTCGCCATATGGGTTCGCTGGCATGTACGGGCGTGTGTGCGTGCAACATTTTTCACATTAAAACTTAGTTTCGTGAAGCGTAAGACAGTATTTCAAGGCGTATATGGAAATTCTGAAATAAACAATTGCATAGGTGGACAATGGAGCATAGCAGTATTTACCTAGCAATACCTTGTAAGCTTGAAATTTCTACAATATGTGGTGTTCTTTTGCTGATGACATGTGCGACAACTGTCGACTAAAGAGGCTATAGGTTGGGTAATTTAGGATTTTTTCAAACGATGATAGGTCCCAAATTGTGCTCACCTTATGCAAATAGACTAGAAAATATATCTATTACCGCTATGACTGAAAATATTGGTATTACCTAGGTTTTTGGTATTGATACATCAACTCTTAGTAGTAATGCTGCTGGTCTACGTGACCCGCTCCGGGGGTCACGTAGGAATATTTATTACCAATTAACACTGATTTACATCTGATGGTAAGCAGACCCATCAGTCAGACGCGAGAAGTTGTTGTTTGTTGTTGGGGGGGGGGGTAAAGCCCATATCGTCAACCCGACAGGCAACTTTCAAAGTCCGACATTGTTTTTGGGGGAAGGCAAAATCATGGATTCAGGACCCTTTTTAGGGCGTGGCATGGCCCAAAGGCGCATTTCCAGGTGTCATGAGATGTGAGACAAAACAAAGTTGGTTAAAGAATGGAACGTCGGCCGAATATGAATATACATGAATATATAATAATATATATATATATATATATATATAGTATATATATATATATATATATATAATATATATATATATAATATATACATCTGCAGCGCAATGGCCGGTAAGGTCACCCCACATGAGGCGCAGCCAGAACCTTCAGCAAGGGGGCACGGCATCTCCAGGGGCCCCCTCGAGAGGGCCACCCCCGAAAAAAATGTCGCGAAAAAGAATATTTACGCCCGTATTTTGGGCCACTATATTTTGCAGGGCCCCTAAAAAGTCGCAAGAAGGGACGTCGCCGATATAATTTTAGTGTAAAGTCGGTTCCAAATGGGGAGGGGGCAGGTGCCGCCCTCAGCCCCTGGCTGCCGCCCCCTGGTCACCATGAAGGCCGACATCCACTCTCAGGGGCTCTTTGTCGGTCACACAAATATCCGTTACCTATTACCTTCTACTTTATAAAATGTCAAAATTGAACGGCTACGCCGGGTAATGGCATCAGAGATGCTGCTTGTCCATCGTTTCGAGCAGCCGTCGGCCGGGCGGCCGTAAATCACCGGAGGTTGAACTTCGCGCACGTGTAGCGTAACGAAAAATGGGTCTGATTGCAGTTTTTGCAGCGGCATCCGGCAGAACGCATAATTTGTGAATAGACACATGTTCCAAGTTTTCGGCAATCACCGGTAAACAAAGAAACAAAGCGCGATCTAAGTTTGGGCACGCAACGCACTAAATGTATTTTGTGTACGGCGGCCGGCCGGCCGCGTCCCCCGGCTTCACGTCACAGCGAGTCCGGGGTCGCGGCAACTAAATGAGTGCTGTCACCACTTTTTCGGCCGGAGTGCTCTACCTGGTTTATACAGCCTTGGCTGCGCCCATACCGGGGCGCCACAGCTCCAGTGGCAGCAGGGTCACCTTTGGTCGGTTGGAGGCTTGGCCAAAAGCCTTTAGCTGATTTTACGCGTCCTCCTACAGAATGCCAAAACTCGTGTGAATGTTTATTTCTGCATCAAGAAGTTATCGATAATGAACTAGTTACTTTGTACCTACTTATTATTTAATCATCTTTAAAAAAATAAAAAAAATGTGTATTTTCAGTCGTTATAGTGAAGCCATAGCGCTGATGTATGCCCCCTTGCTCCGCCTCTGTTCGGCCCCCCAATCATTTTTGAAAAATCGGCACCGCTGCGTTAACTACTGCTTTATTGAGACTTGATTCGACTGGCAATAGTTTCGGCTATTAACCCGCGCACTGCAGGGGGGGGGGGCGATTTCCGCCCCCCCATCAGGTTTTGCAGGAGTAGCGGAAAAACGGCAGCGCGCAGTGCCGCCAAATTTGGTACACCTATTTGGGCATCATTTAATCACACTTTGAAAAAGTTTTGACTTGAGGTCATCTCAGGCCAGGTCACAAGTTCGTGTCAAGTGACCTTACCTTCAAAAATGTTTGTGTTCCTGCCAAAGCCACAGTATTTTCGCAAAAGGTTTGAAACTTACAGGATTTCATACGGATATCAGTACCTACAATTAGTGTATCTCGGATTTTTCGTATCGGTGACCAAAGGTCAGGTCAATTTTCTGACCTCCCATTATAAGTGAATGGGCAAATAAACGAATGATTCCTATTCAGAAGATATGCATTGGATCAGGCTAATTCTTTCAGAATCATGTTATTTTAGCTCATTCTGGATGATCGAGGTGCAATTGTTTCTCAGTGACTTCTACAAGCTCATCTGAGGTCATCTGAGGTCATTAGAAATTATTTGCTAATAACTATTGATAGAAAAGAGATAGAGACGAGCAGTTGACATCATTATGTTCGTCTCGTCTGGCCGCGTTGCTCCATATGCAGCATGACCTACCTGGGTCACCAAATGGAAAAACCTTGCCTGAGGTTCAACTTTTGAAATTTGTTCTTAACCAAGTCACCGTGTATATGTTTACAGGCAATATTGAAAACCCAGGCAGTTTGCAACTGCCGCGGGCCCAAATTCAAGGCAGTTGCCAAACTTGGCCTAAAACCCCAGGCAGTTTGCAAACTGCCTGAAAATCCAGGCAGCTTGCAAACTGCCCGGCAGTATCGAAACTGCCTAGGCAGTTTGCAAACTGCCTGACGATTCACGACGCACGCCTCTGCGCTTTCACGTGACAAGCCCAGCTTTGAGCTGCCGGTGATCAGGCGGTATCTACGAATGGTATCATTATTCCTGCAAGCCGCGATCGAACATAGTCGATCTGAGCAATGCACGTATGACTTAACAGGTGTCTACGCAAATGCCTCAAGTAGTAAAACTATGAACTTGTCGTGTTTGTGGATGGGACAGAATGTAAACGGCGAGTAGATGGATGCATTTTTACACAATCTAGGTGACATTTCAACGACGTGCAGTGTCAAGAAACGGTGTCGCTATGGTGTATAATTAATGGAATGGGAACAATACGGGAACGAATCCAGAACGGGACGGAGACGTAGTGGGAATATGACAGAAACGGGAACGGGGACAGGGAGGAAATGTGACAGAAACCGGAACGGGGACGGAGACGGAGACGGAGACGGAGACGGAGACGGAGACGGAGACGGAGACGGAGACGGAGACGGAGACGGTAGACGCGCACGCATAATGGTGAAGTGAACACGGGAAGACGAGATACGGGAACTGGATGACGGGAACGGAACGAGAGGGAACGGGTATATATTCGTGTGTTACGGAGCGGGACAGACGGCGATATTAGCGGGAACGGAGACGGGGAGAACAGAACCGGGAAAACGGACGGGAACGGAACGGGAACGGAGGGACCGGAACGGCGAACGGAACCGGGAACGGAACGGGAACGGGAACGGGAACGGGAACGGAACGGAACGGGAACGGACATAGCTATGCTCCTAATCGAAACTTGATTACATTCACATGTTGAGCGGTATAAGCAGGCGGCCAAGACACAGGCAGAGGTATCAAAAACGATATTGCTCTATCTGAAAATGGAATAAAAAAGTATTCACTTCGCTAGCTTTCTAATTCCAAACCGAAAAACTTTTGTGAATACCATACCACATACTTCTAGAGCCACTGCGGATGGCCAAGAGAATATTCAGGTCATACAAGAATTTTAGTGCAGTGGTTGCCAGGTGACCCCTGAGAGGAGAGGTAAGGGCGGACGAAACTCAGGGTATCTAGAAAGGTTCTGTAAAGATACGTTGGAAACAGACTTTCTAATGTAACGTTAATATTTTTAGGTTGACCCTATTTTGTATTTAATTGCCCTTGTAAAACAATATATATATATTGCAGTACGCATTTGCATTAGCAGACGTTACCCTTCGTGAGAACATTCAAGAGTTGGCTGGTCGAAGTTGGTGCTATGTAAATATATTATTTGTTATTTCCAAATTGCCTAGGATGATTTTCAAGAGAGAGACTTTGCTCTGACGCCCTTGTGAATGTCATATTTGCCTAAGCAGTTTGCCCATAACTGCCTGGAAATTTTCAGGCAGGTTTTTGCAAAACTGCCTGGAATTTTCAGGCCATGTTTGCAAAACTGGGTGGTTTTTTCAGGCAGTTTGCAAACTAGAGAGAAGAGAGAGTCTCAGGCAGTTTGGTTCAAATCACACACTGTCTGGGGTTCATTCTCACATTATGTTGCCCGTTTGTTTAACATATAATTATGATTGGACATAGCGACTGTACGGATGAGAGCAAAACGAAGTGCGGTCAGACAACAGTTGCTACTATGAGTTTGCAGGATGTTGAAAGCTCGCCTATTGTTCACCGAAAAAAACTGTGCTTTGTGGCGTTAAAGAATTATGCCTTGTTTTGGACTTTTTCAGTGACCTCTGGAGCCTAATATTGATCTGGCTAAAATTTTGAGGGCATGGGATGCGATTGCAAATTTCAATAGCCCATATATTGCTCTTTTAATCGTTTGCTCCTAGCTATCATAGTTTCGCGAGATTAATCGGGGGTTTCTGGAAAAGAGTCCTAAAACCGGAAAATCTGACCTTTGGTGACCACTGGTGACTTCAATTGTGACCTGATCTAAGAAAAGACTAAATACTTTCGATAGAGCTTGTCTAGAGATATCTAATGCCGTTTTCCACTTGTCGCTACGATGCGTAGTTTTCTATAAGATAAAAAATCAGACGTTTTCAGATGTTTCAAAAACGGAATATATGATACAAACTTGTCCGATGTATATGAGTACCAAATTTTAAGTTGATACCAGTAAAACTGACTGACTTATGACCTTTCGAATTAAAAACTCGACCAATTTTCACGGCATTACCATGCACTTACGTTTCTACCTTATTCTACGAGCTCTATGAAACCTCTTGTTCTAAGCTTTCTTATACGGTCATTATTCTTGCTCTAGACAAAAAACGAACCAATAAACATGTATTACAACGCCCAATGAACCGTAATCAGCAGTTATTCACTATAGGTATTTATTTGTATATGAGCCAAACCTCCGATTCGGCGATCATTCACTTGGTCTTATTTTCCCTGCAGGCCGCAGCGAATCAAGCGAAGCCCGCCTGCTAACGTTGCAGTCTGCTGGCTCAGTGCCGGCATAACCGCGTAGAACGCGCACCACTCGCTTCGCTGTGGCTCAGCAAAAAAGTGACGAGGCGCTCCGCCAGGTCAAGAGTATAGCTCCTATACAGGTATAGCGATTGCAAAAACAATAACAATCGCGATTCCAATTTTGATCGCAATCACGAAGCGCTAAGCACCGATTTTTGTATTTTTTCCCTCCCGGCTAGCCAATTGGCTATTGCCGAGGAGAGGGAATTTTACTAGTATTGAGCTATTTAGTTTTAACATTACGTTAAGCCGGCCAATAAATTTCCGGCGCAAGGGGCAAAGAAAAGGCAAATGTTTACTTTAAGCCGGCAAATATTTTTTTTCCGGCGCAAGATGCAAATTTCACAAGGCAAAAGATTACGCTAAGCCGGCTCATGTTTGTCCGGTAAAGAAAAGAGGAAAGTCGAAAGAGGGAGACAGAGATATAGCATACAGACATGACATACAGGCGTCGATACACTACGAATGAGTATAAATATGCAAGTACATATACACATACAAACACATACCCCAATATGTATATGTATGAGCCCATACATACACATACACACGCACACATTCATATGCACATATATACCCTGTATAAATAAAGTTGGATGGCAGGTCCAGATCATTGCAGCAAAAGATACCCCCTGGGCTGGATCGCAATGTGAAACGTATCATCAAACTAAGCTGTCAAATGGTTCCGAACCGACTCGAGCGTGAACCGCGAACGGCGACCACGACGCTGACGCCACCACCACCAGATTCACTAAAATATCACCAACAATATTATCGGTATCATTGACCTTATCCTCGTATTATATTCCAGAAAATAAAACTTAAAAATACTTGTTTATTGATATTTCGGCCGCAGGCCTTTTTCAAAATTCATATTATGAAAAATACAATGTTCGCATAAGAATAAGATAAAATATATGCACCACATTCGTCGCCTGCCGAATTAATTTGGCCACATTTCAAATATATCTCGTGACAGACATTTCAACTATCTTTACTATTTCAGAAGTCATTTTGATCACAGTCGCATCGGCAAAGTACATCATCAACCATGTTACATACTAGTAAGGCATGC
>VOPJ01014936.1:74438-102205 GCA_014673585.1 Semibalanus balanoides | reverse complement strand
AAAATGGAAGGCGTTACCATGTGTCAAATTAAATCCAGCCTCAAATTAGTAATATGATAAAAGGCGTTACGCATATGGTGTCCCCCTCCCACGATGTTTAGCTGGATCCGCCTATGCGCAATATATTACATTTAACAAAGTGCAGCAAAAAGTCCCATATGTGACGTTTATATCGTTGCAAACAATCACGAACAGCATATATTTCTTATCCGAAAATCGCCCATTTTGCATCCCCTGAATGCTCATATGATTCTTCATTTTAGTACTTGTTCTCTTGATGTATTGAAGACCAGTACACTGGAAGCTCAAAAACGTTTTGGGCATGACAATCAGCAGAATCACATGGCCGCAATGACCTTTTAAAAAACACCCAAAATGTTCGTATTTTTTGCCCGTTCGCCCCATTTTTGAAATTAAATATTTCGGAATCCAAAAGGGGTCCAGGATATTGTCATGACGAATCGAATGGTTTTCGGCCATCGAAATTCGGCTGGAGTGGTTCTTCGAGATCTTCTGGGGGGGGGGGTACAGAATCTGCCCCCGCAAGTTAACGTAATTATGGCCGCCCACAGGGAATAGGGTTCTGCGTTCCAAGCTGAAGACAACAGTGAAGGGAAAGAGGCACATATTACCCACTGCCTACTTTACACATATTTAGGTTCCTGTTTATTATATAAATGCATTTTCTGTTTATTACTAGTTTTATTTAAATATTAGTCAACAGGGGCTCCGTCATGGGGTCCTCGTCCTCCGTCACCAGTCCTCCGCTTTTTTATATTCAGGGTGTAGTATCGCTCCTAATTTTCCCTGACAAGCAACTTTGAATCAGTGTTTAGTTCTTACAGCTCAAGAGTTTTTTGCTCACGCCCCCCGTCCCCCACTCAACAACTTTTCGTTGACGGCGAGTACACGGCTTCCCTCGATCCCGTCCCATCCCCGTCCCCACGAATTTCAAAGACGTGGCGGAGCCCCTGTTCCTCAATAACTCGGTATATGTCTTGTCTAACGTTTTTGTGGGCTTGGATTATATATTTTATGAATTCATAACAAAATGTTGGAAAATTACTCCTACCTTTGGTATCCGCATCCTTATCCGCATCTTTGGCATAATTCGAAGAAACAATATATTTTTAAACGTCCCCCATTAGGTACAGGTGCATGCAGCTTATTTGTAGCATTTGCAAATAACAACGCAAAAAAATGTTTACTTGTTTATTTGTTTATTTGTTTATTGATTCATATCACCAACGGGCTGACACACCCACTAACAGGTGAAGTCAGGAAAGATTAAAATATGTACACAATAAAGGATAAAATAAAAATACACGTACAAATAAAAATTTATAAAAGATACATAAAAAAATAAACATGAAATACAAATACATGTAAAAATGCAAATACAAAATGCATATAAAATAACAAGTATAAAAACATGGTTAAGAGCACGATGTTATTTACAATGAAGAATGGCTGACAGTTAAAAAACGCTCATGATCTGTGGCACCTACGAATGGCCAAGGGGTAGTGGAGGCATGTCGGTTTATTATATTTGACGGACGTGGCTCCTGTAAGTTATGTAGCCAAGAGTGAAAAAGTCGCATTTTATCTTGGCCAAGAACAGGTTGGTTTCTGAATGTTGACAACACCTAGTTATTTGTTACCATTAGGTAGTCTTATCAGTCGTAAACATCATGTAATCACTCAAATTTAAGCATGCGAAAATTGCTCTGCATTTTGGTCACCCATAGCCCATAGGCACTGATTAGGTATTTACTCTTGATATTTCGTAGACACGATCTAAGATATTATCAGTTTTCAACGTTGCAAAAATTGAAGCAAAAGAAAACATGTTGAACTCCATATAGTGGGGGGAAACCACCAATCATGAACTCCGATGAAATTCGTTAGCGCTTCGATGGTTAAAAATCAGAACGTTTCCCAATTTTTCACAGGATGAAGTTATTTTTTTCTCGAAGAACATGACTTCAAAGGGAATAGATCACCTTTAACATTGGGTTTTGAACTGAGATAGCAGATTTTTAAATCAGATCGAAAAATGTGTTATTATTATTATTATAATTATTTCGTTGTCCCTACCAACCACAGGGGAGTGGGCGTTACGGTGGGAATCTTAACAAAAGATACACTCACACACACACACACACACACACACACACACACACACACACACACACACACACACACAAACACACACACACACACACACACACACACACACACACACACACACACACTCATATACACATAGTACATGTGTCGCATACATTGCATACATTCATACACTCCTAAACGATTCGAATCACATATTTACTTAAATATAAACAAACAGTTTTAACATCGATGACATGTACACGATGACTACACTCGTAACTCGCCAGTGTCTGCTTTCTCTTGAATGTATTTTACAAATTCATTTTTTTGATGAGTTTCTTATCCGAGAAGGCAAACTATTCCATTATTGTGGTTCCATAATGTTATGGACTATGGTGAAGTTTAGAAGTTATTTTGGATAATAAATCATTTGTGACGAATGCTGTTCTCACACTTTGTCCAATTTTAACAAACTGATAATAAGCGTATTTAAAAAGCAAGAACCAAGGCATTACAGGGATTGTGCCTACTCACATTGGTCATGTGGAGTTCTTGACACTATTCCGTTTTTTTTTTAAATTTAGCCATGTATTTCATTTCCCCAGATCCACTATAGTTGCTGAGATATTCCTAATTCGCCAAGATCATTCCGGCAGAACAAAATTATCAATATTCGCCAGAGAGCATTCGCTACTAGAAGCATTGCTCTTAATTAAATTACAATGCTAGCATATATTGTTAGCGCTGGCCAATAGAAAACAACTCGTGAGCACTCGATAGCAATGCTGCCGGAACAGACCCATGATAACTATAAACATACCCATAACATTTGCTGTATGGAGTTTTGATTATTGTCTTTGGTGCCCATTGTAGGGTAACATTTCTTTCGTTTACTCTGTTGTGTAGTTGGCGACGTTTGTGAGTTCTGAAACAAACAAATGCAAAACAGAATATAAGTACCAAACATTCAAACTAAAGGGGTCTCTCAGACGTGAATTTTATCGTAACCGATGATCAAACCAATAGCTTCTTACCGTAACACAAATATATTTGTCATTTAAAAAGAGTAGGCATACTTTTTTAAAGTATTGAGAGAAACAGGTAAAAGTATTGAATATATGGATAAATGTGCCGCAAGTGAAATGTTAAATAAAGCAGCTGACCCAAAACTGTTTAAAACTACCAACGAAAATGATCAAAATATCACTGACTTCTCCACAATAATAACGTGAGTCAAGTGAATTCAACGCTTGTGACGTTCGAGCGCTTACGCTTGAAAATCTGTGTTTGGGATTGACAAATATCGCCTCACATAAAAGGCTTCTTCCCTGTTGATTCGGTCATGCACCTATCCTGTTTCGCAAATAAAAAGGCAACGAAGTAGCCAGAGTCTGCCAATTGCAGGACTTTTGATATTTCGTTACTTGTCGTCTTCCGCGTCGTAAACAATCGTTGTGGTCTCGCCGATGTCGCCGATATCGGATCAATGCCCGCTTGTCGTTGACCGCGCATTCTTAACAGGATTATGAAACATCGCAATAAGTTTATTGACTTCTGAAGGCATGGGGTAAGTCATAGATTACACTTAACAGTACTACTGTTATCTATGGATTAGTGCATCGAGAATAACATCAAAAATCGCAAACCAGTTTGCACAGAACGTAGCACGTCAAAACAAACTACACAAATATCTGCATAAAATGTTGTCAATAATGCACGACGGACAATGTCATCCATGACCGCATGCAGCTCTGTGGTCCAGCTTCCGAATGTTCATTGGTTAGCACAATGTCACAGTACAAAGGCATCGAGGGCCGCAGCTGGACGCCGAGTAAGTCAGTGACCCATCGCATGAGTCTTCTGGACAGACGCATTCGGAAAACAAATATTTATCAACCAGCTGACAGCTCACCCCATTAGCAATCAAGCATTTTGGGGACCAGTTATTCTAATCGACACAACTAGACCACCTTACAGTTAAATTATGTTGTCACACTTTGCCATTAAGGCGAGTGTGCCTACTCACATTGGTCATGTGGAGTGTACACTTAGTCTGTTAGAACATATTTTTTCTGAATTTAGCCATGCACTCATTTCCCCAGGATCACTTTAGTTGCTGAGAATATTCCAAAGGTCGGCCAATCACATTCTCGGCAGAATATTAATTATCAATAGTCGCCAGAGAGGCTCGCACTAGAAGCCATTGCTCTTTTAAAATTACAACGCTAGCATTATATTGTTAGCTCTGGCCAGTGCCGCCATTATAGGTAACATTTTCGCTACTCTGTTTATAGTGACGATCGTTTTTGAGTTGAAACAAAAAAATGCCAAAACAGAAAATATAGTAAAAAATTCAACTAAGGGGGCTCAGACCGTGAATTTTATCGTAACCAATAATCAAAGCAGTAGCTTCTTACCGTAATAAAATTATATTTGACATTTCAAAAGATAGGCACACTCCCTTTAATTCGCGTGCTAAGGAAACCAGGACACTTTTGACAAATCGCTGTGAATATGCTTTAATAAGGAGCATTTCGTGCCTGAAATATGCTGCCATTCATGGTTTGACTAAATGTATCTTTTAAATTGTTATTTTGTTATATATATTATATATATAATTTTATCTTGAAAAAAAACCCAAACCCCCCCAAAATAATTTTTGAAAACGCATTATGCATATTGCAATTTTCAGCATAGTCTGCGAAAATGACAAAACATTGAATAGAAGCGCATGATGTTTTCACATTGTGCGCGTCGAAGAAAGAGTGAAAGGCTTGGAGCTTACGTTAAAACAATCATTTATAAAGTTATTGAGTACCAGTAAATCACCGTAGTTGGCGATGAACGAGCGAGCGCGAAGGAAATGTATGGTGAATTTCAGCTCAATCGGGCAAGTAGTTTCTGATATACAAAAAAGGTGCACACGAGCAGAGACACCCATCCCTGACATTTGGAAAAGTGTCGGCTGAGAGGCCCCTAACTACACATCAAATTTAAACACAATCGGCTCAGCCGTTCCTGAGATATAGCATAGGGGTGTGCATGCGCGCACGTGCAGAGGCATTGCAGAGGCATTGTGCAGAGGCATCATTGACTTGTTGAAAAGTGGCGGCTGAGGGGTCCCTAGCCACACACCAAATGTAAACACAATCAGCCCAGCCGTTGCGGAGTTTTTGCGATAAAACACCTTTCAACACCCCTCACGCGGCAAGCGCCACGCGCAGTGGTAGTCACGCACATGAGTCGGCACGGATAAAAACATGATTGATTAGATGGGGCTACTCAGCAAAGAAGCCCGTTTGTCAATTGGATGTGCGGTGCGGTTGCAAGGATATAAGCTTCTCATAAGCGTCGTAACGGGTTAGGTCGGGTTAGGTCGAGTTGGGTTGGGTTGGGCCGCTCATAATTATATTTTTATCATATACCACGTAAAGACGAGCGAGCCCTTCGCGCTCGCTCGTAACTAATGTCAGTATATTATTATTACTGCTTGCAGGATAAGCATATATCGTCCATGGCGATGGGCTCACTTACTGTTCCAGTAACGATGCTTTTACCATATGCTTCCGTATAAAGCCTTTCGACACAGCGCTGAATTTTTCGACTCAGTGTTTAGTGACAGGACAAAATATTAATTATATTCGGCGAGAGAGTCTTTACAGCAAAACAGAGTATGCAAGAAGTGATTTAACGACATAACCTCGGACCTCCAAGTTCAAACAAAACTACTATCTCAGCTAAAAATCCCCGCCTCCTCCTGTGACTACGCCTGTGCAAATCCTTATTATAAATATTTAAGCTAGCTTCCCACACATGTCGAAAGGCCTGCTTCACGAGTGCAAGTTGGCGGGCCGAATGTTTCCTGTTGCTGTTTGTCATGAACCATTCTTAGGAACCACAAATTAGGTGGAAAGGCCACGTAATGCATTTACATTGTACGATACGTGCTTCCAGCCGTTGTCTGCAGAAAACATGTCTTAGTGGAACGGTATATAGGCAGACTTAGACAATGTAAGTATATCATTACTGCTCCCCAAAAGGTCAATACTGATTTCCGGGTTGAAATTGTTCAACTGAAAGCCAGCGTTGATCAAATTAAAATGTACATATTTTGTATGTACTAGGCCTGTATCACTGTTGATAAGACATTAGCTCGGTCGAAGTCAAACAATAGCAATGTAATTGAAATTATGTCTTTTGGCCGTTAAATGTCTCCAGAATTCTCCAGCCACAGCAACCACATTGTTGGAGAAGCTGGCATTAATTTTATCGTCATTACATGACGATAAAATTGATGTGATGGAGCTGCCCCCTTTCCGCCTGGCTGTTGCACGGCGGCTCTTCCCCTAACCCTATTACTGTCGGGGGGGGGGCGAATCGGCCCCCCTTGAGGTTTTTCGCGTACAGGTCATTCATAACTCAACTCAGAATCTTCCAAACTTGCCTGTGCTTTTCCTAACATTTCAATTGCGCATCGAATGTGTATTTTTCCTAATTGAATTATTGAGGAGGGGGTCGCAGGACAGTTTTAGGGGGGCGTGTTCCGGCCGTTTGACACAATAACTCTGTGAATGGTATAAGCCACGTGGATGAGTTTTGTGTGTTGAAGAGAAGTGTTTAGCAACAGATTGATTCGTAAGAAAATGTAATCTTTTTTCAGATTGCTATCTTCTAAATTTCAAATTATGAAATTTTGAAATGCAAAGTTTTTTGAAAAAACTCCTGAATTAATTTCAACAAAATGAGTGCCAAGTTTTTTTTCACGACGTGTTCAGAACCGGATTGTATGTGAAGAAAACATGCAAAATAATATTGTTGAAAGTTTCAGGGTGATATTCTAAAATATTCTGATCACGCCGTGATGTCAGGAGGTCAATATGCTCTAACCCTCTCCAATAATAAGTGACATGGTAAATCAAATTGAGAAAACGAGGGTGTTAATACTTTTTGCATCATCCAATTATTTCAGTATAGATGTCATCTTAGGCCCTTCTTGACTGAACAAGGGTGCTATTTTTTTAGTCAGTGAACTTTGAAAGGTGTCATTCATAGGGTCACCGACAACCTGTGGGAGTCCATAAGCTCGGTGACAAAAGAACATCATAAAGACTCGCAAATGGGTCTCAACATGTTTTGTCCGTCAATAGCGTCCATTTGATATGCATTTTGACCGACGGTGACGTCACCTGACCCTGAACTTGCCTTGACCGGGGTCAATTTCTGTCGATTTGAAACAAGTTTGATAATCCAATTTGAACGCATATGACGAGAGAAACACGTATGGTACCAAAATAATGCGTGTACTATACTTCAGATAAAAGATATACGAACAAACATTTTTTTAAACCATTTCGTTTGAGTCCTCTACAGTCAAAAACCCATTGAACCTGAGGATCATTTTTTGATCGCCTATACTGGAAAAGACAATTCAAAACCGCTTTACAGTGATTTTTCGGACTTCTCCAGCCTGTCCATAGTTTCCGAGATAATGGCAAGGTTTCCTGAAATGTCATGTTTTGACAAAATAACTTTTGATGACGTCATTTGACCTTGAAGATAATGACCCAAGGTCACCAAAATTTGACAAAATAGGATTCATAGTCGACCTTAGTCACACACCAAGTTTCATGTTTTTTGCTCTCATGGCAGCCAAGATCTAAAGGGGGGGCCGAATAAGCCCCCCCCCGACAGATTCGTATAGTTTTCATCCCTCCAGGAATAGGGCTAACAGGGTGCGCGGAAAGTCCTGGCGCTTTCCTGGCATGGCATGCTTGCCAGCGGCCAGAGTGCGCAGTGATTGGTCACATTTCTGCTAATGGCTACAGGCGTGACTCTCGTCGACCCGGCTGGCGGTGGTCGGGCAAATATGGCCTTTGAATCGCGTTCAGTCATGAATAAACAGGCGAAGCGTCAGCTTGTCGCTGTCTGCCTGCGCGCGGCGGCCGGGTCCGGCTTGACCGCCGGCTTCGTTTGGATCTTCTCCGATGAGAAAGTGTCCCACAAGGACACCCAGCTTCACCAGAGGAACTCCCGCCACTTGTCCGCCAAGCCCGTTCACGAAGTGGACCCCCGGATTTGGTTCAACCATGTGAAGAAGCACCCACAGAAGGTGGTGGTCCTGTGTGTGGTCGAGTCTGACGGTCAGAAATTTCCATAATCTTCGTCAACGCCTACAATAAGATCAACAGGCAGGTAACGAGAGGCTCCTGGACACGCACGTCATCCCCTGGATCAAGGCGACCAATCCGGAAGGCAATTTTGACTTCCAACAGGACAGAGCGCCAGCCCACAACGCCACCGCCATCCAAGCCAAGCTGACAGACGAGCTTGGTGGGCTGGATCACTTCTGGCGGAAGGAGATGTGGCCGCCTCAGTTCCCCGACCTCAACCCACTCGACTAAAGCGGGAAGAGCGTTCTGCAGGAGGAGGTCCAGACCACTTCTCATCCTAACCTGGAGTCGCTCAAGACGCGCATCGTGGCGGTGTGGGAGGCGCTGGAGGCGGCCTACATCATCAGGACCTGCAAGGGCTTCCGCTCTCGCGTCGAGGCCGTCATCTCCGCCGACGGCGGTTTCATCGAGAGAGTGGTTGGCGAAAGGAGGTGGCTTGTTGTTCCCAGTCACACTTTCAGCCTGTTGTGGAATTTATATGAGCAAGTTACATTTGTTAGCGAAAATGTTGAAAAGCGCCAGGACTTTCCGCGCACCCTGTGTAGGGCCGCCGTGTCCTGGAACGCGCTGCCACGGAATGTGACGGACTCTACGTCCCGGTTGCAGTCGCGACAGCACTTTTCGCAATGACATTCTATGTGCCGTGTATAATGTTTCGGTGTCGTGCATATTTTATCTCGTGTATGTGTGTGTGTGTGTGTGTGTGTGTGTGTGTGTGTGTGTGTGTGTGTGTGTGTGTGTGTGTGTTGATTTATACCTGTATGTATTGACTGGGCCGTAATAGCCCCCTGTGGACAAGCCCTTAATACATGAACAATGAACAATAAATGAACAATTGCATGGCAAATACACTTGAAATCGCCTTTAGGCGCCGATTTAAAAGAGAATCCATTACCTGGTATTTCACTTGACGCCTCATGGTAACCACTAACCACGTTAATTTAACATTATCCCTCGCCTTACGGGGGAGGGGGTGACAGGCCCCCTAATATTTTTATAGAATAACTTTTCACACATGCAGCACAACTTGCTCAAATTTCCAGTAGCTAAGCTAACAATAATTATACGTATGCTGTCAGATTTAATTGAAATTGGTTCAGTAGTTTGGAAGATAATGACGTTTTAGTGACGTCATGATGGTGAAAAACGGTAAATATAGGAAAAATCGTAGAAAATAAAGTCTTGCATCAAATTTCAAACAGAAAACGATGTATGAAGAGACGGACATTTTTTTAAATGGCAGTATCAGATTTGGGAAAGTTTAGGTTTTTGACCCTCAAAAATTTAAATGATGTTTTGGAAAACAAAACACTACAAAAACAAAGTTTTCAAATATTTTCGAAAAATCAGAATATATGCTAGACAACTGAGTATGGTAAATACCAACACCAAATTTCAAAGCAATACCTCTATTTTTGATTGAGTTATTATGGCTCTCTAAGTGTATGAAACTCATCACGTAATTTTGACTTTTTTTTTTGCTTTTTTGACCAATACGAACAAATAAATACCTCTTATGTATTTCTGAAACAAAGCTGTTCTAGAACCATGCATTTGTATTTATATTTGCTTATTTCTAATTTGAGGTTTTCTGACAGAGCAAAATCACTATTCTGGACGTGATCGAGTCGAGGTCATTGACCTT
Organism: Semibalanus balanoides; assembly: GCA_014673585.1. Lineage (NCBI taxonomy): Eukaryota > Metazoa > Arthropoda > Thecostraca > Balanomorpha > Balanidae > Semibalanus > Semibalanus balanoides. The sequence continues at coordinate 92,278 of VOPJ01014936.1, read as the reverse complement.
GACCTGGAAGGTTACCCGTAGACCTGAAATATAAAAAATGCATACCGTTAGATTCCTCACTTGACAGGCAACATGCTGGTTCTTACTGCGAATTGCTCTATGCTGCTTGGTTTGAAAGTTACAGAGAGGACCTGTCGCCCCCCCAACCATGACGGCGTAAGGTGAGAAACGGTTCCCGTAAGGCGAGGGTCATATTTAAAAATGTACGAGTAATAATCACGAGCAAACTTGTGTTGTGTTGTGTTGTATATCGGCGCCTGGAAGACAAGATAGGTAGTAATATATCCGTCAGCAGTGTAGCAGCGCAGGCATTTTTGACTCTTTGAAAGACAGAGCGGGGCATTGCTGGGAAATTAATGTACATTTAGTTGTGTAGAACGTGTTTATAAATAAATCAGGACGTTTCACTAATACGTAGACACGACGGGTGTCTTGGCGCGTGGGGCCCGTGCTGGGGTAGCGGCATGGTAAACCAAAAATAGGCCATGTTTGCTGCGGCGGCCAGTCGACTTTTGTTCACCTATCTGCCAACCATTGCAGAGAGGTGCCATGAATAAGCGGTCTCGCTTTTGCACCGATCTGCGATTCAATGTTGCGATTTTATTTTTGTATTGTCAAATTAAATGTGTTTGTATTGTTGTGTTGTTGTTGTAGATGGGCCGAACGGGACCAGGGACTGAACGCCCAGCAGGGCAGATGGTCGAACTGGGACCCAGACTGACGCCAGCAGGCCCAGAGTGGTCGAACTGGGACCAGACTGGACGCGGCCAGCAGGGCAGAGTGCCGAACCGGGACCAGACTGGACGCCCAGCAGGCAGAGTGGCGAACTGGACCAGATGACCCCCAGGGGCAGAGTGGCCGAACTGGACCAGCTGACGCCCAGCAGGTGAGTGAGTCCTTACTGGACCAGACTAACCGCCCAGCAGGCAGATGTGGTCGAACGGGACCGACTAACGCCCAGCAGGAAGCAGAGTGGTCGAACTGGACCAGACTGACGCCCAGGACGGGGCAGAGTGCCGAACCGGGACCAGACGTACCTCATGCTATTGGTTAAGTGGGCCGAACTGGGACCAGACTGACGCCCAGCAGGCAGGAAGTGGTCGAAACTGGCCAGATTGACGCCCAGCCAGGGCAAGAGTGCCGAACCGGGACCAGACTGACGCCCAGCAGGCAGAGTGGCCGAACCGGACCAGACTGACGCCCAGCAGGGCGATGGTAGAGTGACCGAACCGGGACCGACTAGAGCCCAGCGAGGCTAGATGGTCGAACCCCGGGACCAGACTGACGCCCATGCTAGGGGCAGAGGCCTATTACTCGGGACCAGACTGGACGTCCAGAGGCAGAGTGAATGCCTAGATCGGACAGACTGTAGCTCCCAGCAGGGCAGAGGGCCGAACCGGGACCGGGACTGACGCCCAGCAGGGCAGAGTGCAGCCGAACCAGTACCGCTGACTGACACCCAGTGGAGCAGAGTGGCCGATCTGGTGCAGAGCATGACGTCATGACGAGAGACGGAGCAGAGCATGACGTCATGACATTTACCAACCAGTGTTAGAGCAAAATGTCAACTATGTTGCCTGTTTTTACATTACTGGTCAGGAACAAACGGCCATAAAACCTGTGATTAACCAAATTCTGCAATTAATCGCAATAGTGTCTCTCCAACGGCTTCAGTAATCCGAATACTGCATGTTTTATAATAATACTGACCTTTGAATGGTGTGGCGACAGAGATAAGGACACAATCATTATACCATAAAGCGACAAACCGGCAGGCTGGCTGTTAAATTAGTTGTATGATTTATATCTCCGCCTTGGGATATTGACAGTATCTCCCACTGTGAGTGAATGCAAGCCAGACATGTTATTTGTTGTTTGTCTTCAGATGACATTTCCAAGCTGCAATACGGAATGTTGAACAGCTTTACCGATAGGGATTGATTCACCGCTATATTAAAGGGAATAGTTCACCTTGAAAGTTGTCTTGAAGTTCAACCATACGGTGCATTTTGAGCTCAAAACTACGAATATGTTAGTTATACGTACAAACTTTCCTTTCAAAAGATATTGCAATTCAAAGTTGATAAGTGTTCCACGCTTAAAGCGACGGACGACCGGTACTTGCAAGTTGCTTGCAAGTATTTTTGGTCCTCATCAAACTGCGGACTTTTCCCGTATTTTTTTGTTTCGTAATGGGTTATAAAATATATTGTGCGTTCTGCTTGTTGTGATTAAATGCCCGTAGATCCTCTATATAGAACAGCTATTCAATGAACACGTAACCAAACTAGCAGTTATATGTGCGTCTAATATGGCTACCTTTTAGTGGCTGTGACCCCTCAATTTTTGACAATTGCTTCACTAATTTGTATAGATTAGCAGTTTTATAGTTTCGTTGCTGGATGTGTATAACACTATGCTTTATATAATCATGAAAAGGAGTAATTCATTCCCCCAAAAATAGACAATAATAAAGAAACTGGAAATGACATCAAAAGCTCATTGTGCGCTTTTGCAACGTCCTACCTGTCCTTAAAGGAAATAGTTCACCTTGGATTGTTTTTTGCAAACACAATTTGATTATATTTTCAAATACAACTTCTTTCATAATGTCAAGAAATCGCCATACAGTCGCTCCCGATTAGACAGAATAGACGTAAATTATTAATTTCATCAAAACTATAGCGTACTCTCCGCAACGTCAAAAAAACGTGCTTCAGCCAATCCAGATTGAACTGTATAGTCGCGTAAGATACTGTAAGCGCCTCTGCCCAGGCGTGTAGCCCACAATTGCCTCTGCCCAGGTGTGTTGAGGCCCACAATCCGTCGACAAAAAGTCAAATATATTCGGCTGGAGAGCCCTTTCAGCCCAGAAAACTTGCAGTCACGGGTTTTTCAACACGGGCTACAAAACTGCTATCTCAGTTCAAAACCCATGTTGAAGGTGAACTATTTCCTTTAATTTAGTGTCGGCAATTTGTTTCAGGGACATTGTCCAGCGTTGAACAAATTTAAAACACCTGCGCCAGATATGGCGCGCTTTGAATAGTGATGGAAAACACTGCTCATGAGTTTTGATAGCAGTAGGTATGTGTACTTGCTTTTAATGTGTAAAAACTTACAACATTGAATAAGGGAATAATCTTATTTAATTCTTAAATTCAAATTAAATCATTGTTATAACATAAGAGAACCCTAAGAAATTGCTGCTTACAAAAAATAAAATGTGATTATTTCCCTTTAACCGCATCCGTTTAATTCGATGACAACATTGTCCATCAGTGCTGTCTGTCAGTGCTGCACGCAGTGAAATCTAATGAAACTATTAATGCCCTCGCCCCTGATACCGGGGGCGAGGGGCGAGGGTAATTGCATTGGATTCCACTGCGTGCAGCACCCCCCCCCCCGACAGACAGAGACAAGGTGGTGTCGATGAAGTGGGACAGAAATTTGCATTACACGTTACGTTACACTGGTACCACAGTTGTCACGCATGATGACAATTAAAATTTAAACTCATTCCAGATACACGTTATTAATGCGAACCCAGGAAAAATACATAAAGGTTGAACGGAGATGAACAGGGCCCTCGGCTAAGAACTCTCACTGGGGGGGTGGGGGCAATTTGAACAATAACTGAAAGCATATGGTTATTGGTTACGCACAGACGGAAAGCCATATTTTTTCAGGGGGCACGTTCAGTGTAGAATGCATATTTCGCTCCTCAGTCAAATGTTGTTGACCGGTGGGTGGGGAGGGGGGCAGGGGGAGGGTGTATGACCGGGTTGTCAGCAGAATCACATTTGATCTAGTATAAATTAGTCTGCTCAGGTGGGGAGCATGACCCCATGCCCCCCTTAGTTTCGTCCTTGATACTCCTATACATACAAAGGTTAAGATACGGATACATTTTTAGCGCGATAATTCAAGCATAAGCGTAAAACAGAAATACAACAGAAGAATATAATAGTGAAGCTGAATAAAAATGTTAAAATTAAACACGCAATCATCAAAAGTCCACACCTGTGATGACGATTTTTGAAAACGATTGGGAACCAAACAGGAACGGAGCAAAGGGATCCACTGGCGCCATAGCTTTACCAATACAGCTAAATCGATCGAACATTAACACATTTCCTGGAGGAAGATCTAAGCATTTTGAAAACAATTTTTAACCGAGGCTCTGCCAGTGCTCGGCGACAGCTTAGTCGTGCCAGGGGCGGCATCTGACGTCACCCCTCCAAAACAAAATCGGCTCCTATGGGGATTAGGCAGAATCAACAAATGTCGTTACATAGCTCGTCTAAATTCTTGTCGAATTCGTCACATCGTTTAATCAAAACTTTACGAAGGAGAGAAACATTGCTTCGCTTATATTCCCCGGTTTCGTCGTGTGATGTGATGAAAGTGGTTTTGGGTAGGGTAGGTAATAGGTATGTTCCTAGAACCAACAAATTTTCTTGAAGCTTGGTTTTTCACGGATCACCGTGGCTGAAACCATGGTACATCATGTGCCAGATGCCTGATCTAAGCCAGAAATCAGGAGAACTGCAAAAACATGTATTTGCTGTTAATTGTGAAAATCCCCAAAAAATATCAAATATAAAGCCAAATTCACTGTGATTTGCTTCTTTATTGAAAAATAGGTGAAATAATTAACTTTCTTTTGTAAAAGTTCCGGTGATTCTAATATAAAATACGTCAAATTATTAGGCTGATTTCAGGAAATTTAGGGCTTTTCGCCTTTTAGCCCCAAGGATCTGTCATTGACCAGAGACATTAAGACATCTAAAAGCATCTTTTGGGACCTGACTCAACATATGGAGAGGCTGAGGGCAGCCCCGAGCGTATATAAATTGACACCTGTGGTCTGCGCCAATTTCGAACAGACGCAACGAGGGGCGAGTATCCGTTCTCAAGATCTCAAAGCTACGCTAGGTGCTGTAAATGGCGTATTATTGGTTGTTTAAAGCATGCTTCAGCGACGCTTTTATCTTCTTAACAGACCGTACAATCTCGTATGCCACCTACGAATTTTGCTCCCACTAGGGGGGGGGGCAACATTGGGTCACTGAGGAGGGAACCAGCAGTCTCTGTAGGAGAAATACCCCCCTCCCCAATTAACATCCTATCCGCGGCTATGGTACCTATAGTACAAAACGTCGGGTGAATGAAGGAATTTGTGTAAAGGCTAGTGATGCATCATCTATAGTATTCATCTTAAGTGCCCGCTCTCGACGAATTAACTCATTTTCACTGAGGGGGCAAATCAGTTCCACTGGGGGGGGGGGCAATTGCTCCCCAGTTAACATGTTATCCGAGATCCCGACGGATGATTGAGAACCTGGGTTGGCTCAGCGCGGAGAACCTGGTACGTACCACACGTTGAGTCTGACTCAAAAGGTGCGCCGTCTCGGCGAGCCTGAGGGGCTGGCCGCGGGTCTCGCCACTGTGACTGTGGTGCGGAAACGTGCCTCACGGGCAGGACCAACTGGCCAGGACTTTGGAATTTCTGTTTGTGCCCCGGTCGCGTACTGAGATGGTGAAGAGGCGTTTCAGCTGTCGCGGTCCCGGTCCCAAACTGTACAACTCGTTGCCCCCTGACCTGCTGGAGCTTCCCGTGCCGCTGTTCGCTCGCCGCCTAAAGCGACACCTGTCGGCTCAGCCTGCCGCGCCCAACTGACTCCCATTGGCCGCTTCCCGGGCCGGTGCGTGATGTGTGATGTTTTTTATTTGACCTGTATGAATGTGTGAGCGCTGTGCTGCATATCCACCTGACCTTCGACCTTTGCTTTATCTTCTGACGAGAGGAAGTAACAGCCACACTTTTAATGTGGATCACATAAATAAACGTCTGAATCTGAATCTGAATGCTGTATGACGTCCTTCAATGTAGCTCGGTCGGTAGGGCGTCGGACTGGAAAGTTGCCCACCCTGGGCAGGCCCGGGTTCGAGACTCTTCGTCGCCCGATATTTGCTCCTGGCCGGGATAACCCACGGTCGGCGGCAGAGTGATCACAGATCAGGTCAGATGACGTCAGAGGCTGGATGGAACGTGCTCTGTATTGAAAGGACGTCAAACTTCCGTCATTGAAGCACGTCGTTGAGCTGGGACCACGAGAGATGATAGTTTGGTTCGGGGTTCACGCACAACAAGCTGTGTTTAGTGGGGACTCAGATTCGACAAATCGATAAATGGGAGGGTTGGGTCTAAGTTATGTAAGCAGCATTGGATTGGTATTTTTGACTCGGGAGCTTTTTCGCGAAAATTATGCTGCGTTCCTTAACCCGGCAGTCACTGGGGTATTTTCTGTAACACGAGTCACTGGGGGGGGGGGACTTTTTTAGCCCCCCCCCCTTGTATCTTCGGAACCAATCACACCATCGCGCTGAATCAAACGGCAATCGATAACCCAGGAAAGTTCATCGATGACAAATAATTTGTGTTTCCCTACAGGTCAGTGGTGACGTCACAGGTCAGGTCAAAGGTAAAAATCTAGCCGTTCAGTTTACATCCAGTTTATAGACCATATTTTCCATTCAAAAGCATTTGTGTGCAACCATGATCACCCAAGATGCTCTCAAAGGCTATGACACACATCTTGGAATTAGCTAATAGGGATTTTTTGGCCAAAATGTCAAGGTCAAAGTCAGTCACATCCATAAGGTCACTTTGCCCAAAAATTATACGAAAGTTCCATGCACACATTTACATAGCTATTTTACGTGTAGAAATATAAATTGATACTCATTTTAACCACCTGACTTAATTTACGTAAATAAATGTCAAGTAAGGTCGAAATCAATGTCACCGAAGGGTCAAAATTTGGAAATGGAATAAACAATAAAGCAATACATTTATAAACTAGTTTGCCTCAAAACACAGTGCTGCTATTTATTTGTCATGTATCTGGTCAAAAAAGAACAAAAAAATTAAATTTCGAAATTTAGACCGTCACGAGTTTCCCATACCTTAATGTCATCACTCAGTAAAAAATACCAGATATCATTTTTGAAATTTTGGTTTAGTGGTTGAATATGTATAGTTATTTTAAACATATATTCCGTTTTTTTTAAATATTTAAAAAAGTTTTTGATTTTTGTTTCTTTTTTTAGTAATTTTTTTGGAAATTTTGGTGTCCAAATCACTTTGTTGCAAAATCAAGATGCCCATATTTGTAGCCTTGACATTTTGCTATCTCTCACGTTTTCGGATTCCATATTTGTCTTCGTACATGGCATTTTGACGTATCCTTAAGTTTAGCATGATTTTGGTGTCAAAATCGTGTGTTAGTGACGTGCACTAATGACTTTATCTTAAAAAAAAAATCTGAACGAAAAAAAAAATGTGTGAAAAGATGCCCGGTCAGGTACTAGAAGTTTGGCGTTGATAGCTGCATTATTTCGTGCGATATTCCAGATATTCCTCAGGAGGGGCTAAAAATAGCCCCCCAGTGACTCGTGGGTTAACCCAACATTAGCAAAAAAAACACCAACGGATGGGTGAAAATGGGGACGTGGCAAAAAACATGCTATCAACTCAAAACTTCAGGTAGGTAAGCTCTCTGATATTAATTTTACGTCTTTTATGCAAAAAAGAAGCAATTTCTTTTATTAAAAAATACAGATATTAAGTGACTTCACACACGAGATTGACAAGCAAATCAGTTAAATTTGACAGGCAGTACCTACAAATATATACATTTTGTTAAAGGGAGAGTGCCACCTCGTATAGGCCGATATAGAGTTTTTGGTGTGTATCGGTAGATTAAGCGTGTTCGATTTCACCTGCAAAGTCTGGTTCCCGAAACTGACCCCGTTAGATAAAAAAATAGCACCTCCAATGATTGGCAATCATTCGTAAAATTGGAATCGCCTCCGCACTATTTTTAATCACTTCTTTGCGGGCTATAATTTTACTTTGAATATTGCAAACTGAACATCACCATTCAGTCAGTCAACTTGCTCATTATTTTGTGCTCATCATATAACTATAACACCAGTGACCAGCTTCATGACTCGAATGAAAGCTATGAGGTGAGGAAGGTATTGAAGTAAAACGGGGATAGCAAATATTAGAAGTGGGTTCGAACTGATGTCAATCATTGCCATTCAGGACAATGTGAGATTAAAATGTATGTAGACACTTAATAAATGCACTAAGCCATTATGTTCCGTTAATTGAATCACTCATGATCACATTAACCTGAGCACTGTCATAACAGATACAGCGGTCGGTTGAATCATTCCTCCCTGGCAGATTAATTATACAGCTAAAAGACAGAGGCCTGCACCAATGAACGTGCTTGTTGTCTAAGACAGCCGACAATATTCTGGGCATGCCGTTTCCTGTTTGTCTCGACAGACCTGTCGTTGCACTGTGCAGAGGCTGGTGAGCTCACGCGGTGTCACCAGGCGTGGGACCACCGCTGCAGCGCCTCTGTCATCGCGACGATCACGTCAGAAGGCGCCGAATGAAGCGGGCCTCACGAGGCTGCCTTCCTAGCCGCAGCTATCAGGGGCGATGCCGCTCACACAGCCCCGACCTTCGAGTCTGTGTCTGCCATGCGACCGCAGTGACGCCACCGGGCTTTTGATTTGCATCTTTATCTTTACGGACTGGTGTTGGTCGGGAAGACCAAAATGACCACAGAATAACCGAGACGTGTATGTAAATCCCACATAAAATGGAATCTGTATGATGAGTGCCAACAGATAATGGTTTGCCAAAAAGCCAAAAATGATCTATAGTAACCATTTGCAGCTATTTCCCAATATGGATTCCTATAAAATAGAAAAGCAGCTTACGGGTAACTAAAAAATGAAGGGATCGATAATGATTTACTTCTGTCTTTTCTTCACAACAGTTCTTCAACAATATAAACAAAACAATGCATCAAACGAGAAAAGACAATGGGCTACTAAATAAAACAATTCCAAACCCACCGCATTGGTGTCTCCGCAAGCCAATTAGGTTCATGACACGAATTGGCACGTGGCAGGGCCGACCACGCAACGGCACGGTAGCGCAGGCCACCACTGTAAGCAAGGGGTAGTGGAGGGCGGGGTGCGTAATTTATCGTTCTTTTTTGGTAAATATGCCCAGTGGGGTCAATTGAAGATATCTATTATCTATCATAAATGATTATTGATTACCCTAAAATGAGCCCGCGCGATGGAACTGAAGAGCCTCTTGGTATTACGGAATGCAATGACAACAGAGAAGAGACTGGTCTCAATAAAATGTAAATCCATTTTACAGTATATGGGTGAAATTTGTCAAGCATCTTTCCAGGGTGACCGATAAATACTTTTATCAGGGTAGGGCTGGCAAGTGGCATTACATATTTTTTGCCACCTGGGCGACCTTCAACGGTTATTTCCCCCCCCCCCCCAAGGTTATTACTTAACACTTGGGTCCCTGTAGGCCCATGATGGCAAAAATGCAGCTTAATTGGAAATAATCCCAGATCCGCCCCTCATGTTTGAAGATACGGCGCCCAATTTCCCCTCAAAATGTACCCCTGTACGCAAATAAATGCACCCCTGTTCCCCGACAAATGCACCCCTGTTTCCAGAAAAATGCCCTCTTTGCCCTGCCACCTCCTTCGAATTAAAAATCCATCCCTGGTTGGATCCACCCCTGGTGTGGGGTAACACAGATGCATCGCATTCAGAATATTGTGAACTTCTGCGCTCGTGTGGTCAGTGGGAGGTGACGTAGCGACCATATTTCACAACACCAGGCGCGCTGACCAGATCACTAGACAGCGAATCTGAACCGAGGCCGGACGACGTAGGCTGTGCACACACGGTGTTGAGCTGTGGAACAGTTACGGCTAGATCCAGATGCCCCTGCTTTCCGTGCTTGTCTGAAGCGTGCAATATTGGCGGCACGACCCTGATGTCACTCTTGAGTGTTTTATCTGCACCGTGTTAGCTGCTTTAATGGCTCTTATCCCCATATCTTGTTTGTTCTAAAATCATAAAATGGCGTGCTAGGTGAGAAACCTTCACCTAGCACGTTGATGTTGTTGATGTAGACCCTCGGTGAAGATATATCTGAATCTGAATCTGATGTATTTTGTTTTCTGTCCGCTTTTAGGGTAGTTTGTGACGCTCATTTCAAATATGGGATTCATTTCACATAATTATGTGTTCCACTGGGCACATAAGCCGCCAAAGGTTAACCGAGGTCAATGACTTCAGATAACCTGACATGGCCTTGTTTGAATTTAGCAGCTTGTAGGTCGTTTTGTGATGCTGATTTCAAATTTGGTGTCTATTAAGCATTTTAAGATGTTCCTTTACGATTTTAGCTCGATTAGTATTCATTTTTTACGCATTTACGATTTGATGACATTTGGGTCTTTGACATGACCTCAGAGGTCACCCAATCACCCATGATCTTTAAATTAGATGTCAATGGCTTCCTCTCGTCACAAGCAACACGCTCGTTTTTTTAATCGAAGCTCTAGCTCATTTAGGGCCAAACGCCAGGGAGTCGTACCCCCTACGCGGTCACTCAGTGATCCTTATACACGGGTTGTTATCAAATCAAAGTGATTATTATACACTTATACACGGGCGAGTGTTAACCCGCGCTTGACCGGGATCTTATCCAAACGCCATTGACCGGGAGGGGGGGGCAATAGTGCCCCCTCGTTATCTCCGGAACCGATGATCGTAGCGAGACGCGCAAGGCGGCGTTCGAAATCTCTGACCGAGGCAAATATCAAGCATGCTCAAAATATTTGAATTGAGGTCGCGTATCAGGTCAAGGTCGGGTAAAAGGTCCAAATCGAGACATTTGAGTTTATGGACCATACTTTCCATCCAGAGCCTTTGATTGCAGCCATGATCACCCAAAAGGCCCCCAAAGGTATGACACACATCCCGCATGAGCAAAAACGAGATTTTTTGCAAAGGTCAAGGTCAAGATCAGGTCACAAAAGGTCACTATCCGAAACAGATTTCTGAAAGTCATGCGACGCATGTTTATGGGCTGTTTTATACGTATAAACCGATAGTGATAATCAATGCCCCATCTGAGCTCATTTAAATGAAGTTAGTGTCAAGCTGAGGTTAAATTAAGGTCAAATGAGCTCAAATTTGATAATTTATAAATCGTAACAAATAATAATTGTTTTTAGACCAGTTTAATTTCAGAAATAGATAGCTGATATTTATGTGTTTTATCCTGTAAGAAATCATTAAAAAAATATTACGCCGTCAGCTACCATTCTTAGGCTTTCGGCTTTCTTAGTAAAAATGATGCTCTTTATTTGCAACTTGACTTGTATATCGTTGAAACACCTTATTCATGTAAAGCTCTAGTTTGAGATATTTTTCGCAAAAAAACGAAAAAAAAAAACATTTTTTGGGCGTTAACAAACTGAATGCCAAAATTTTGCGATTTTGTTGTTGTAAAGCATTTGATTGTCTGTCTGATTTTGTTTCATTCCAGTTTTCTGTAAATTTCTCCCTTTTCACAGCTGTTCAAAGTTTTGGGGATTTATTGCTAAATTCGAGCATAGGTCGTTGTGCTTTAAAGGCTTTTAGGGGAGAACAGGGCACGTTCTGTCACGGGGCACATTATGTCAGCGGGGTTTTCTCGTGAACTATCCACCGCAGGTATATTGCTGTTCCGTAACATATGTTCCTTTGTGCTTGCAATGTCCCGGTACTATCAAAACAATAACATGTCTGCGACCGGATTTGTCCAATTTGGAAAAGTTTGTTTTTCTACAGAAATCCAAACTTTTGTTAAGTGAACAAAATTTTGGTAAGTGGCCATTCACAGGGGTCGAAAAAAGCTCTGTCCTACCAACCTCGTTGGCGACCACTTTGCTGAACGCTGGTATCGACTCACTTTGCATGACATGGACAAAATAAGAGCTCAGTACCTCTAAAAATCTCCACCTAACCTCGACCACACGGCAATCCAAGTTACCATACCTAGTTAAACCTTAGTAAAACGCTTATTGATGACATAAATTCAAAACACTTAGAAACTTTGTTTTTGCCCCGACCCTACGGCGACCACTTTGCGGCGACCATCCCTGCGGCGACCACTTTGATATGGAATTTCGTTGGCGACCACGTTTCATTTTTTCGACCCCTGGCCATTCAGATAATTATATAGTGTCTTTTGAATGCTGTCATGGGGCGACACGAATGTCCAAAGTATTGTGCTGAGCGTTATTCTGCTCTATTCTCCCAAGTTTTCAGTAAACAACGGAAAAGTGTGAGCTATGTCGAGTGGGACAAGTTCTATCACCCAACCTGGGGCAGGCTCTGTCACTGAATCTGTTCATGATCCCAAATCGTATCGCTTATAAACGAGCATGCAAATAATTGCCTGCTATTTACAGATATGGTACGCCGCTACAAACGTAAAACGAATCGGGTGGTGCGATGCAGTTCACATTATTCGTGCCCTAAGGCCTTGTCTAAGGAATTTTCACTGGGGGGATTTCTACTGGAGGATCTAGGCTTCGAGCTTGGAGAGCAAAAGTTAAGCTACGTTTCGTTAGCGAAAAGTTGTTGACCCGGGGGGGGGATGGTTCGGGTCCTCAGCGCAGAGTCGCTTAACGGAAGAAGGGGGGGCGTCTGTTTTGCAATTGCAAAATTGCAAATCAAAAATGCAATTGCAATTGCAAAATTGAAAAAAAATGCAAAAATGCAATGCAAAAAACAAAACAAAATGCAATTGCAAAACAAAAATGCAAAAATGCAATTGCAAAATTGCAATGCAAAAAACAAAACAAAATGCAATTGCAAAACAAAAATGCAAAAATGCAATTGCAAAATTGCAATTGCAAAATGAGGTTTTGCAATTGCAAAACCTCATTGCAAAATATCCTATCACTGGGCCCGTGGAGACAATTCAGCGCGTTTTTCTTACCGTTGACTGCGGTGGACCTTTGCGTCTACGGGGGGGGGGGATTTTCAAGGCATTGCGTTAAAAAGAAATCCCCCATGCCCCCAGTACATGTTATAATATGCCCTGATCGTGCAGATTAAGCAAGAAAACGCAAAAATGGCAGAAGCGCTTGGAATCGCAATATGGCCGTCTATTTTCTACTATTGATGAGGCGATGAATGAAACCCTCTCTCCCCCTCCAGGGACGCCACAGATGACCGTTCGGTGATAACAGAAAGTGCCCCATCAGTGACATAATGTGCCCCCATAGGTGACAGAACGTGCCCCGTATATGGGGCAGGTTCTGTCGGTGAGTCATCCCCACATTATCGACGCTGGTGTCGAAATAAACTGAGATACCACTTGAACTCCTAAAACTATTTGAAGGTATTGATGCATGTAATAGTATTGGAAAGTATCAACCACCAACTCTTAAAAGTGTGCCCGCCAGGGCCAATTAACAAAAAAGTTACAGAACGTGCCCCGATCTCCCCTACTAGTTAAAAATTAAAATGGTGATATTCTTCTGAAATTTGATTATATGTTGCTTGAACACCAGTCTTTCACATACATTCTGTTTTTTTATTTGGCAAAAAACATAAAAAAATTGTTGTTAAAAAAATGATATAGCAGTTTTTATACAACATGCTATTTCCTATCTTTCAGTTTTTTATTTTAGTTTATCATAAAATATAACCATCTTAAAGCTGCTTAACAATTGAGTTATTTTATCTCTAAATTCGGAAAACATGACGACACAAAACGGTGCATATATATACCGCCGAAAATGGAAACAATTTCAAATTTTCCAATCGATGTAAATTGATGTGGAGGAATGTACTGAAAGTTTCAGGTTGATGTCTTAAATGGTTTGAAAGTTATCGCAAATATTCGACAGGGGGGGGGCAATATTTGCCCCCGGTCAAGCATAGGTTAAAGGAACAACTTACGGCATTCGATTTTTAAACTTACGGTTTTACGGCAACTTACGGTTAGTACGGCATTCATTGTTTAATATCATCTTAACTCATTTGGGCTTCTCTTCAGTTTATTTTGTAATGACAACCACAAAATATACCACATGATGCTAAACATCCGGCAAGCCTGAGTCGGAGAATAGTCTTCGATTGACGTCACGTCTACGCACCCTTATTCACGAGTAGCATTATGCTGAGCTCCTACTTATATGTATTGTATATTAATCGTCTGGAATTATTAACATAATCAAGCATTTAGATGTTTACTCCTTTTAACTAGTAACAGCGATGCTCGTTTCCTTTAAGTTTCTTCTTTGTTTTTCTTCGGTTTTCTTCCTGCCAACCTGTAAAAGGGACGAGCATATAATTTGCAGCATTTTTTTCCAAACATTGCACCACTACTATTTACCATGATTTGCGAAAAACTGAGACGTCGAACTAATTCAAAATAAACAACACATCACGAGAAAACTCGATCTCAAGGCTACCAAATGAACCCCATATAACCTTTGCAATAAAACGTCCCTAAGCCCAATACATTAGTTACGACTATGATATACTTAAAGCGCGATTCGACTTAAATGCCACAAGTCTGATACACATTGTGGTCTGCGCTTCAAGGAAATGTGGAACTTATTGAGCATATCTAGCCTGTTGTGATGCATCAGTTGCATCAATAAAGCAAGATTTTTGACACCACACATAAATTTTACCTTTTAATTAGAGCAAGGATGCACAATTCTATTATTTTGTCACAGCAAAGCTGTGTTGTAGTGTTTGTATCCTCACTGCAAGTGTGATACAATCGTATTGCTGATAAAGCTTATGACCATTTTTAAGCACTGATGGTTCGATAAAGTACACCATTGCTACATCACGACATGATTTATGTCCATCGTTGCACCTATAGCAAATACTTTTGGGTTTTCCAGGATTGGCATTTCTTTGTGGAATGAGCCGACCTCTGGACCTGTTTTTTGTTGTTTGTTTGTTTTTTTTTTGTGGGCAGTGGTAACGCCCACTTACAATCGATGAGCCGCAAGGCGCGACTGAAAAGCTTAACAATGCAATCACAACTGATACTATCTGGAATTTGGAAATATCGAAAGGTATATGTTTAAGTCAGGAACGGGGTGCGGAAACGGGAACGGGGATGCAGGCACTTCAATCTCTGGTTAAAAGGCAGTGATTCAGTGAGTGCATACTGGAATAGGAGCCAAACTATAAATATTCAGTCTATTTATTTTACGTTAATAGTCTGTACGTACAATATAATTATTTTATGCTATGCTACGGCCATTAAACACACACCACACACCACCACACACCACACACACACACACACACACACACACACAACATACACACCAACACATACACACACACACCACACATACACCACACACACACCACACACGCCACATACACACAATGTCCACCGCACTACGTTTTTCCTGTTTGAACCGTCCGCCACTGAAAGATATCCGATTTAGCAATTCGAAAAATGATTGTCAATTTTTCTTTAGTAGTTTTCATGGATTTCAAATTGAAAATAATGCCGACACTCGTCTTAAAAAAGCAAAACATTTGCAAGGTGGCTTGAGTAGTTTGCAAATTTCTTATTCTCCGCATTAGAAAACACATCCACTATTAAATAGCATTTAAAGGGATGCTGCCTACTCACATTGGTCATTGTGGAGGTTGTGACACTTAGTCTGGTAGAACATATTTTTCTGAATTTAGCCATGTACTTCATTTCCCCAGAATCACTTTAGTTGCTGAGATATCCAAAAGTCGCCAATCACGATTCTTGCAAGAATATTAATTATCAATAGTCGCCAGAGAGCTTTTCGCACTAGAGAGCGCAATTGCTCTTAAATTACAACGCTAGCATATATTGTTAGCTCTGGCCAGTGCGCCATTATAGGTAACATTTTCGCTACTCTGTTTATAGTGACGATCGTTTTTGAGTTTGAAACAAAACAAATGCAAAACAGAAAATAAGTAAAAATTCAACTAAAGGGGCTCCAGACGTGAATTTTATTTCTAACAATAATCAAAGCGAGTAGCTTCTACCGTAATAAAATTATATTTGACATTTCAAAAGAGTAGGCACACTCCCTTTTAAAGGGAATGTTTCACTTCCTGAAAGTTCCAATGTACCCGCGTTGTGGTGCAAAATATGAAGTTAATTGCTGCCGAACACGATTCTGACATTGTTTCTCACAAACAGTGCTCAATTTCATTGAAAAACTAAGTTTAGTATTTGGGCTGATGCGTCATATGAAGGAATTTTTTTTGTAAATAGAACAAACTTCACGCTGCAATATTATGACTAGTGTATGGGCTAATGTATTAGCCAAATGTAAACAAGTCTACTTTCAATAACATTTGATAAAAAAAGGATGACTCATCGGCTTTAAAGCGCATACCCTAATACACTAGGGCCTTATTTTTTGCAGATGTCAAAACCAAACTCAAAAATTTCACTTTCGATTAGACCTCTGTGGTGTTTTAACTTCTATAATACTTAATTTCAATGGAATTCCAAAACTTGGCCATCTCAATCTCAAATCTTATGTTAATGGTAAAACATTCCCTTTCAGGCAGTGGTTCCGAAACGGTTGGATCATGACCCATTTGTGGTAAACAGAGCTATTCTGCGGAGGGTAACGAAGCCTGTGAAGTTGACCATAAATGTTACGCTAAGACAGCTTTGATGCAGCCCTCTGCTGAAAAATACTCAGACAATTTAACAGCTGCACAGAACGCTCATATTTGTACGTATTCCTTTTACTTAACTAGAGAGTGCCACCTCGCGGGCCGATATAGAGTTTTTGGTGTGTATCGGTAGATTAAGCGTGTTCGATTTCACCTGCAAAGTCTGAATCCCGAAACTGACCCCCTTAGATAAAAAAAAACTTTAGCACCTCCAATGATTAGCAATCATTCGTAAAATTGGAATCGCCTCCGCACTATTTTGAATCACTTCTTTGCGAGTTATAATTTTACTTTGAATATTGAAAATTGAACATAACCGTTCCGTCAGTCAAATTAAAAAAATAAAAAGCGCATGCAGTTTATTATATTGTCAACAAATCTTAGCTTCTTTTAATAATTTACATTAAATAAACAGCCAGAATAGCAAGAATATTTGAGGCTCGACTTTGGGCTGTAAAAGTTAAGTGACATCACCCTCTAACACAGATAGACGTTTCAAAGTCAAGTCGTGGCGAATTCAGACTATGGCTTTGGCGGGGAGCCATAGCGGTAATACAAACCGGTAGTACTTTCAGAACTGTACACATTGCTGACGACAGATTAATTCCAGAAACGGATTGAAATCACGTATTTTGCTTCCCCTCATTCGCAAAGCAAGTGATACAAATGATTCAGTTTAATTTGAAATAATAATTAATGCAAAACATAGTGCATCAGCTATACGTAGCGACATCTAGTGGAAAGTATCTAAGTACTAGTAAAGTATGCCATCGTCCATCAAGGGCGGCCGTCATGAATTTAGTGCTGTGCACAATCAGGACCAACAATATTGAGTCAGAAAAAAAAAATCCTTTGACGATACATAGCTTTAGGGCAAGTTTAAGCGAGAACATACATGATTATTAATTTCCATCATTCATTTAAAGGGACTGTCCCACCTTAACATAAGATTTGAGTTGAGATAGCCATTTTGCGTGCTTGGCATTGAAATTATGTATGGTATAAGTTAAAACAACCACTGAGGTCGAATCACAGATAAATTAGAGTTTGATTTTGCAATCTGTAACATCGCCAGCCCCCAATGTATTTGAATGGTGGCCGTGAGCCGATGTCGTAGTCTCTCTTTGCTAAATGTTGATTACAGTCGACTTGTTTTACCTTTGGCCATACATTAGCCATACACTAGTCCTACTTATAACAGCGTGAAGGTTTTCTTT
>VOPJ01014936.1:0-71528 GCA_014673585.1 Semibalanus balanoides | reverse complement strand
CCCCCCCCCCCCCTCTTGGTTGTGCCTCTGCATGGCATTGAGGGACATATCACAGGTTGCCAATCCATCAGCCACGGCTCTGCCGCAGATAGTTCGCCAGGCTCCCGCCAGATGGCAGACTGGCAGCGTATAAATTCCGCGGGAGGCCGGCGTCGACGTACTCTAGTCGACGACATGGCGGGCATCAGGTTTCTCGTACTGTGCAGTGTGGTGGTCGCGGCCTCGTGCCAAGGTAAGCCGTCCGGTCTGCCCAGCCGGCTCAGTGGTCCCAAGTGCGCCCTCCGATCGCGCTTCTCAGCCACAACGGAGCCATTACGAGCCGAGCAAAATGACATATTCATGGGCATATTTTCGATATGCACCGAGGAAGAGCTGCAATACGTTTTACATAGTTGTTTGTTGGAACTAGACTTTTGCGACCATCTTGAAGAAAATGCAGTTGGTCTTGAAATATTACATCCCCAAAATTAGAGATGAAGTTTCCTAACAATATAGACTTTTAATCTACATATAAAGCAAATTCCGCTCTGCTATTTTTAAAAATAGAAAAGTTACATTCCTTTGTTTTCTTCTCAAAATAGAAAAGGAGCAAACAGCCTCCAAAGTGCATAAAATTTCCTTAAAATTATGAATAACACATAACTTTGGAATATATAGGTTGGCTATTTTATCTATTAAATACACGCAAACGTTATCATCATTACCTACGATGTCACAATAAAAGCGAATACCGCTAGATGATTTCTACAAATTCAACAATAAATGGTACTTTCCTCTACCCATCCACCTATTGGTGTAACTACTTACCAGACGAATCAAAACACATACGCTCACGAATAACCGTAAACAGAGAAAAGCAGATAAGCGTGTTCAAAATTAAGTCCGAATGTTTTAATCACTCGCAATAAGCATTTCTTTAATTTAAGATGCAATTTTTAAAAGGAATCGCAATCTATTAACTTCAATTCAAATTATAAGCTCGCTGTAAAAGTTTCAGTACATTAAATACTAACTGCAGGTACGTACTGCGGTGCCATGCATCTGCTTCTGTTTCCCACCTGTTCGATCAGGTTTGGCGCAGATGAGCTCCGTGATTGTCTTCACAGGCAGTCAACAATGTACCCGATCAACAGCCTGTGTAGCACGCCGGGTGCAATTCACCAACTTGTTTACCCGGTGCAATTTCACCGTGGAGCTTCTCAGCTTTTACCGTCATTCAGGGTAACTGCAGCCAAATGAAAGATCGAAATTTTGAGTTAATATATTTTGTCACGCTCTGTTTCGTCGATAAATATAATTATCGGAAGCATACTGATCTCTTAATTGCACTGTTTGTTTATGCACTCATTGCTTATTTGTTATCAATTGTTAAATTTGCCAAGGTACTTCTTTTTTTCTCGAAATTCATAAATCATTAATAATACAAATTGGAAGGTTTTCCATGGTTGAAGTCGATGAGAGCAATATATATCTTTGATCACTGCCTAAAAATCGCAATGAAATTCGATCCGGTAACTACGCGGAGTGACTAAGTTAGCCGACTCCTGGTAACCTGGTAACTTTAAAGGGAGGTGTTCACCTTTAACATGGGGTTTTGAACTGAGCTAGCAGTTTTGTAGAGCAGATCAAAAAATTAGTTATGGCTGAAGAATAAACTCGCAACGTACCACACGCTCACGCACTCTACGACACGATTAACGCTCTGCATATACTTACCGACAAAGCTTCGGTAACTACAGAGAACGCAGAGCTACGGAGGTCCAGACCTCTCTGAACAGTAGTACCACTGAGTCCCACCGACGCCCCCTCGTAAACTATCCGCTCAGCACGCCGGCTAGCAGGACACACCCTTGTCAGAGACTGTAAAAGGAACAGATACTGGCGGACAGAACGCACACCTCTATCGTACGATATTCTCGTGAAATACCAAAGTGACTTAACTTCCTTTCTCCACCATCACCTATCCATCCACTTGTCAACCAAAGTCAATAATTCGTAGATTTTGAGCTCAAGATGCACCGTATGGTTGAATTTCAAGACAACTTTCAAGGTGAACTATTCCCTTTAAGTGTGCCTACTCTTTTGAAATGTCAAATATAATTGTATTACGGTAAGGAGCTATTGGCTTGATCATTGGTTACTATAAAATTCACGTCTGGAGCCCCTTTAGCTTAATTTTTACTTATATTCTGTTTTGCATTTGTTTTGTTTCAAAACCCATAAACGATCGCCACTATAAACAGAGTAACGAAGATGAAACCTACAATGACGCACGAAAACCAATAAACAAACCCATGCGAACAATGTATGTGTTTGTTTATAGTTATCGAGGTTCTGTTCGGCAGCTGCTATTAGCGCGCACGAGCTGTTTTCTATTGGCCAGCGTTAGCGATATATGCTAGCGTTGCAATTTAAGGTACCCTGAATGACAGTAATGGCTTTGGTTACATCCAACGCAGTAGTACGAGGGTGACAATTTACCCTAAATGAAGGTAATTGTTACAAACAGCGAATTACGAGGGACAAAGCACCCTGCGCAGTACTCGTGGTCGACGTGTTTTTATTATATATAATAAATTTAGTCCGAATGTTTTGATTAAATAGATTTCCGGGATCGGGACCCACGCTAAAGCATAGCTTGTTGCGCGAGTCCTGATCCCACCATCCGATCGGGCAATTCCAGGTATACGACAGAATTGAGAAGCAAAAGTTCTACTTCACTTAACGACTGGGGACGATCCCCTCGGCCCGCTGGCTTCATCTGACCTTGGACGCGGCCGCTGCCACCGGCCGCAGGTCATCGCCGCCAGGAGCAAACAGCGATCGCCCAAGTGACCCGAACCCACCTTGCCAGTGTGGGTGACATTGATCTAAGGCCCAGGGTTCTCTCAACTGAGCTACACGGGGTCGATGCTGCCCACCATCGTACACAGTGTGTGTACACATTGTGTGACGTGAGTCCCTCACAACCCAGTCGGCGCAGCGCCACCTGCCGCCGGCCGCCGCCAGAGGTCGCTCCTCTCGCTCCTCTCCTCCAGGTCGCTCTTCTCAGAACGTGTTTGTGAATTCTCTGCAACTCGGCGCTACACAATATGCAGAGTAGAGCACGTCCGGTCCGGCCGGCCTTGGCGGCATCGCTGCAACGCCGGGGTTTGTCAGACCCAAGTTGTTGACTCGAATGCATCTTTGCCGAAGAACTACTGCTCCAGCATTTTAATGGTTTATTTTGCGCCATGGCAGGCTTTCTTCTGAGCTGCGTCACACATGAGTGTTATATCGCAAGATAGTGGTGAATCCAAATGGCAAAAGGGCAAAGGCTCCTAAAGCCACTTGAAATCGGCCACAAGTTGACTTATCTAATTCAAAAAGAAATTTAGGCAACTTCCACAATAGCAAATGTACTTTAAATCACTTATTCATGCGCCAGGAAGCATACTCGATTTTTTATAATTTGGTGATACTTTTTGGATTCCCTCTGCTTCTGAAACATCGCACAGAATTACGTTGTTGTTAATGGACAGCAATGAACTGAATGTACCATAGCAATTTTTTGTTAAATAAATTTAGTCCGAATGTTTTGATAGGATGGATTCCCGAGATCAGGACCCACGCTAAACTTGTGCGCAGGCCCTGACCCTACACCCGATCACGCAATTACAGTCAACCGGCAGAATTTAGAGATGGCGAACGTTTAAACGTCCCCTAACGACTGAGGAACGGTCCGCCCGGCTCGCTGGCTTCAACATCTGACCTTTGGATTGATTATTGGGGTTTTAAGGGCACGTCGACAGCAAAGGTCACTTGCGCCCAGCAGATCTGAACCTTTTGACGCCGCCGCTGCCCCACCGCAGGTCATCCCCGCCAGGAGCAAACAGCGAGCGCCGAAGCGGCTCGAACCCATCTTGCCAGGGTGGGTCAGATATGTAGCCCAGCGCTCTCCCGACTGAGCTACACGGGCGGACAGCGAAGATATAGTCACATTGTTCGCTGTGTCTTAGGATTTACGTATTGCGGAAGTATCTTCATAACAGTTGTATCCTCAGTCGTTACATACACAATAATTGGATTTTTATCAATTTAGTCCGAACCATTTCAATGGATGAATTGCTGAGGTCAGGACCCACGCTAAGCATTGCTTGTTGAGCAGGCCCTGACCCTTACCGTCCAATCGGGTGATTACAGGCAGCCGGCAGAATTAAGAAGCGAAATATGTTATGAAGTACTACCATATTTTGTTATTTTTCGCTAGTTTATTTACAATAGTATTGTTTATAGTTCACAACGTTGTGTGAGCTGCGCCTGCACCGATACCGCCACTGACCATATATGTTATATATGCAGTCACTTCTGCGCCGTTGCGATTTTCTGACGTCAATATTTACGTCGTTGCCATATTCAATAAAGGAATCTTGGGTGGCATACCAGTTTTCTTATCATAGCGTGGACAAAATGTGTTTTGAAAGGCGGTGCCGGTGCCGGTGCCGGTTCGGTATCGGTTACCCGTCCCGGCTGGCTGCCCGTGCCGCCACTCTCCGGGTGAAGGAGAGTGGCGCCGTTCGCCGTGTCTCTTCATCCCTCCCCGTCGCATGTCGCAAGGCAGCGGCAGAACGGCGCCGACTGGCACCGAAAACCGTAACCGGGTCACCGCTCTGCGCCGCCGGCGCTCACGCCCGGCCTCGGCCGCCCCCCCCCCGCCGCCCCACCCTCCCCGTCACTGTACACTGCTGCCCCGGCTGCGGAATCCTCGGCGGCAATCCCCCTGTACACGCACCGAGCACCGCTCACCGCAGCCGCGGGGGCTTTCGTCATCGGGAGAACGCAAAGCACTGAGGCGGCCCAAGTATTGATAGTGATAGTCAGTCGAGTATTAGCGCTCTTCATCCCTACAGCATGTTTGATATCATACCGAAATCAACAGTGAGAATCAAGAAAACAAATAATTTGCGTTTAATTCTTGTAGCCATTTAAAGCCAGCAATTTTGGGGAAGTATCCTGACCAAGTCTGTTACGTAATAGACACTTTTAAACCTTCAGTGTAAAATTCCCAGACCTCAAGATGACAAACATTTAAACTGCATCTTTTAGTGTTGAGAAATTGGTGAAGCATGTAGTTTTGGACCGTAATGGTGCAGATAACCAGCAATACGCATAGTGTTCCCATGGTGGTGCATGAGTGCCGATTACCGACTGAAGGCCACTGGGTGGTGAATGACTCAGCACATCTTAACGTGTGCCGGCCGACGATAATGACACCTGGCTGGGTCATTGGTCGCAGGTGTCGACCTGGCTGGGTCACTGGTCGCTGGTGTCGACCTGGCTGGGTCACTGACCGCTGGTGACGACCTAGCTGGGTCACTGATCGCTGGTGACGACCTGGCTGGGTCACTAGGCGCTGGTGACGACCTGGCTGGGTCACTGGCCGCTGGTGACGACCTGGCTGAGCCACTGGCCGCCGTGACGGCTTCAAGCTCCCCGGCGCCGATCGTGCAGCGCCGCGGCCGCGGTCCACGTGACGCATCTCTGTTTACCCTAACCCGGGAGAAAGGCACAGAGCGCCGGCACGCCGGGCTGCAGCGGCAGTGGAGGGCCGAACAGCAGAACCTCTGAGGGAGGGGAGGGGATAGCGCAGACTGCAGTTGAGGGCCGAACAGCAGAACCTCTGTGGGAGGAGAGGGGATAGCGCAGGCTGCAGTTGAGGGCCGAACAGCAGAACCTCTGTGGGAGGGGAGGGGATAGCGCAGGCTGCCTCAGATCTGGGGGAATGGACGCGGCCCACACGTTGTGTCCACTACGTCGTTGGGTCAGTCATGGCTAGAAGAAGGAGACGAAGGAGTGCCAACTCATTTACATGCTGTCCCTCGCTTCTGTCACTATCAGACCGATCGCTTGTTTTTACCTGTAGCTGCTACTGCTACCCATCCGTCTGTGCTGTTTTTGGAGATCCTCGCGTCTGCCTCGGCCATTTATATTTTCCACATTCAAGATTCCCATTGGTTCCATTTTACCCCAATCATGGCCACTTTCCACTGATGTCATTATCTGAAAAATGTGAATTAATTCTAGCTCAGCTTCACGGTCACTACGAGCATCAACGAGTTAACTTTCAGGTCCACACGCTATTTCTTAATCTCATCTGGGTGAGAAGCCAAACTTCACGTGATCCGCAGTACTTCACCGTACCACTGCGTGACCTATCAGCAGTCATGCACTGTTCTCTGACAGGTAGAGATCACTGACCCCGGCGGATGATCTGCCCTCATCGGCCTGAGCTCCAACGAGCTGGCTGTTGTGTCACCAAAGTGCTCAACAGCTGATCGCTGTCCACTGCTCAACAGCTGATCGCTGTCCACTGCCCCCGTCGGCCTTAGCTCCGCCGAGCTGGCTGTTGTGTCAGCCAAAGTGCTCAACAGCTGATCGCTGTCCACTGCCCCCGTCGGCCTTAGCTCCGCCGAGCTGGCTGTTGTGTCACCAAAGTTATCAACAGCTGATCGCTGTCCAAGACGCTCTGACTTCAGCTGGCGGAGCGAGCTCAGATGACGGCCTCTGAGCCGCTCAATACTGCACAGAATCCTGCTGATTAGGTTAACCGTACCACAGAACCAATCAGTATGGCTATTCTCGGGACCCGTGACGGCTCTCATGTTAGTTCGCTCCGATGCGCCACCAACGGTTGTTCCTTCTCCAACAATGAATTGTTCCCACTCCACCAATAGTTGGCTCTTTCTTTAACAATGGTTCGCTTCTACTTTTACGGCTCTTCGTCCCCTGTCGAAAATGTTTCGTTCCCACTTCAATAATGGTTCGCTCTCACCCCAGCAATGATTATCTCTCCAGTGCAGTCCGCTGAAGCAGTAGCCGTTTTTTATCTTTCGTTTTCGTAACTCCGTTGTGCAATATGATTTTAGAAATAAGCACGTGGCACGCCTCGTGACACTGCCACCTGCACCTCACCACAGCGCTGTGAGCCCTCGTGTCCCTGGCTGACCTCCACACTGCCACCTGCACCTCACCACAGCGCTGTGAGCCCTCGTGACCCCTGGCTGACCTCCACACTGCCACCTGCACCTCACCACAGCGCTGTGAGCCCTCGTGGTCCCTGGCTGACACTGCACTCTCCCTCTCAGGAGTTGGTCGGGGCAGCCCGAAATTCTGCCTGGAGCTGGTGGGCAACGACCCGGGAGCGAAGGACACACTGGTCAACTGTATCTCCTCGGTGAGGCGCGACGTGGAGAGAAGTGGCGGCAAGTTCCAGCTGAAGCAGCACTTCTCCAGCATCGGCCGCTGCATCGCCGAGAGCGCCGGCATCGTGACCTCGGACGGCACCGTCAACAAGCCCGCCCTGCTGGCCCGCGTCCGCAGCAGCCGCAAGATCAGCCAGCAGGAGCGTGAGTACTACAGCGGACTGGTGCCCACCTGCGAGACCTGGGACAGCTGCCTGACGCGACACTGCAAGTTGTGAGCGGCGCGAGCAAGGTGTACTGACCAGCGAGACGGGCCGCCCGGCGCCCGACACAAGACGCTGTACTTACCAGCGAGAAGGGACGCCCGGCGCCCGACACAGGACGCTGGAGAGAGAGAACGTCTCGCCAGTGACGGACACGTTGTCAAATCCGTCAAAAAATATACTGCTGATAATGTTTAAGGGCGTCCGCTTCACGTGCAGCCGTCGTTCCGCGTGTGTTTCGTTTGTTAAGCGTATTGAGCGTACCGCGCCGTTTGCTATCGTGTCGTGTGATAAAGTAGGATTGCACTTAGTTTAAGTGTATCATTAGCTGCGGGCAGGCGCCCGAAAGACATTGCAAAATGGATGATGCCCGGGCGATGGATAAGATAGTTTAAGCATGGAATGGCATTTGTAGAAGCGTGATGAGAAATAAATGCAAAGTATAAGAGGCGTTTTTCGCGTTATTGGTCTTGTGGATCCTTGAGGCTATATTTTGTCCTTGGCACATGTCTGATGCACATACTACTAATAATAATAATGTCATTTATTACTTTCATGCACATAGCAGGCACATAGTCACACACACACACACACAATCACATGGTCATGCAACACAGCATATACTAGTTGACACCACTGCTGGTCGACAACACATCTCGGGTAACACGACCCTCCAGTTGCTGCTGAGCAATATCAGCTATATGTCTCTTGAGGGCCCGTACAACATCTGCTTTGGAGCAGGCATCTAAATTGCAGTCAATCATATTAAATCGATGGCGGAATACGACATTGTTAGCTGCCATAATGCCTATCTGGGCGATGTTGCTGGCTCACATGGCTTTGAGCAATATATTTTGGCTCCTAGAAATTGAACGAGCTAGAAAGAAAGAGGTTTTTGCCAGGAAAGCTTCGCATGTCAGCAGACCATATGTTGCTGTGTGATAAGTCGGTTTATCTCACTTTGGTTTATCTCATTCTAAAGTCGGTTTATCTCATTTGGTTCGACGCAACTGCTATTTTTTTCATAGATGACGTACAATTGATGTACGCAAAGGTGTACCAAGTTTTACATCGATATCTGCAACGTTTCGGAAGTTATTTAGGAAAAACCGATGGGGGATCGGATCCGACCGTCGCAGGTGGTCGTGGGCTATGCTCCGTAGTTTTGGACCAGGTTTTGAGACTCAAAGTTGGGGAGTTGCCCCGCTCAAAAAGTTGAGGGAAAGTTTCCCCCTGCCCCCCCCCGCGGATCCTACGCCTATGTCCGCTAAACATGAACACCATAAATGAGAAGCGTCATACGATATCAAGATCCTGAATGCTATTGGGGTCGTATACCTGTCCTACATTCTACAATTGATTGCAGGTAGACATACCATGATATAACGCACCACAGTGTGCCAACTGAGCATTTTAATTCGATCGGTTTTGACAGGATTTTGGCAGAAATGAGCCACTATCGTTGATGCCGTTCAACCATTCACTATACGGGTTCTGCTACTATTACTTTTTTATATAAATGTAATCCGAATGTTTTGTGTGGATGGTTTTCCGAGGTCAGGACCCGGGCTAAGCAGAGCTTGTTGCGCTAGTCCTGACCTCACCACCCGATCGCGCAATTTCTGTTGGCCGGCAGAATTTAGAGACGAAAGTTTTACCGTTGACCGACATACTGAACAGTGAACCAGTGAACACGGTCCGCCCCGCTCACTGACGTCACCTTGAGTGCGACCGCTGCCACCGGCCGCAGGCCATCCCAGTCAGGAGCAAATAGCGAGCGACTCGAACCTGGGCTGCCACTACCGGGATAGGTCAGAAGACCAGCAGCTCTCCCACTGAGCTACAGGGGCGGACATTACGGGTCCACTATTACCTCTACGGGTCTCGCTGCCGTCAAACAGGCGGACACAGGCGGACACAGGCAGGTCAGGGGACACAGGCTGGATCAGGCGGGCACAGGTGGGAAAAGGCAAACACAGGCAGATCAGGGGGCATAGGCGGGCATAGGCGGGCATAGGCGGGCATAGGCGGGCATAGGCGGGCATAGGCGGGCACAGGCGGGCACAGACGGGCACAGACGGGCACAGATGGGCCAGTGGGCACAGCCAGGCAAAGGCGGGCAAAGGCTGATAAAGGCAGATAAAGGCGGATAAAGGCGAATAAAGGCAGGTAAAGGCGGGTAAAGGTGGATAAAGGCGGGAAAAGGCGGGCAAAGGCGGGCAAAGACGGGTACAGGCGGGTACAGGCGAGCACATACGGGCAGGCTGCCGCTCCCCCGCGCCTCCTGAGCGGCGACATGACATCATCACGTCATCATCCGACCGGCCGTGACTGCAGGGTCGCTATGACGTCACTGATGACGTCACCGGTGACCCTGTCACGTAATGAACGGCCGTGGAAGGCGCGAGGTCAACTGGGCTGTTTTGCACGAGCGCACAGAGCGATAGTCATTGTACGCATTGTGGTGTATATGTGGTAACAGGCTGGAAGTTGTTAGAACACGTCAACCAAACCATCAACATGGGCCTTGGCACAATTAGAAGACTTTAGCAGGCTCGTAACCATGAGGTTTTACTGGCGCTTTCTGCTGGGGGATTAGTCAAGGTGCCTCTTATTTAGGTTTGACATGGAGTATCTCAAATAGGGAAAAGCAGGGGGTAAGAAAGGCGAAACAACATCAGCTCAACAAACTGCTTCAAAACGTGCATGGTAAGATTTAGCATGTACGAGCAAGATGATAGTTGTATAAGTGCAGTTGTCTTTAATGGCGTGCCAAACACGCGCACTGGAAGAGGCCGCATCGAAACAATTATTTTAGCAGCTCACGTTATGCAACATTAGCCGTTTTCACGATGGATTATTTTGCGCGAAATGTTCTAAAACATCTTAAGATGTTTTGAAATGTTTTATATGAAAAGTAAAGTTTTAGATACGACTTATATCAAGAAAAACAAGGTTACTGATTTAGAGCATTATTTATTAATTATCAAGAGTTATGGAAATGAAATACTATTACAAGAGTGTATATATAATTGTCCGGGGTTCTAAGAATATATGGCGTTGGATGTCCAATACGTTCAGTTTAAGCATGTCTCGCCTGATTAGTTACTCAATCGGTTTAGCGTATGGATCCACAGGTCTGCTTTCGCATGGCGATTAATTCGCTAACGATCGGTGGAGGGCGAAGTGCCTTATGTGTAGTCAATGGGATTTGCTTTGTTGAGCGACCAATTAGGCGTGCCGAGACCCGAGATGTTTCGACGAGATGTTTATTGAAAAGTGTTTCGTAGTTGTAGATCTTGGCATCACAGCTAATACTATACATAATTATCTTGCTATATTACCCCAAACCGCAATTTTGTAACATACTATATTTTTACCAACATATTGCAAAATTCTGAGACACATTTCATGACAAAACCCCTTTTAAAGGTCGTGTAGTTAAGGAAAGAATAAGTATACTAAAACTTTCATTCTAAAACATTTCAAAACATCTTAAGATGTTTCAAAACATTTCGCGCAAAATAATCCATCTGGAAAAACGGATATTATCTACCTTTTGTTATGATCAGTAAGATCGGGTAGGGAGAAATTGTTCTATTTAGCGAACCTCTCCCCATTTTGCGAACCTCCCACTATACACAGAAATGACACCATATACAACTTAAGAAAATGCCATGACTAAATCAGGCCATGAGTGAGCGTTTACCAGTTTCAGCCATTTCCTTGTTATATTTATACGGTAGTGCTCTGCAATGTGCTGAAAGAAAACACGTGTTTTTCTTACGCTCCATCGTTAACGCACACTTAATATGTGCTTTTATATTGCATAGGGAGAACGGGGGACGTTTGTCTGGGGGCAAACATTTAGTCTCAGCGGGTTCTCGTAACTATCCACGCAGGTATATTGTTGTTTTCGTAACAATGGTTCCTGTGCTTGCAACTGCCGGAAGCCTGGTACTATCATACGAGCAACAACATGCCTGCGACCAGATTGGTTCAATTTGGAAAGTTGTTTTCAACAGAAATCTCCAACTTTATAAGTGATCACTTAAATTTTGTTTGTGGCCTCTCAGAATAATTGTTATAGTGTCTTTGAATTGCTGTCTGGGCTATAAGAATGTCCGGAGAAGCTTGTGCGGAGCGTTATTCTGCCCCATTCTCCCAAGTTTCAGTAAACAAAAACGAAGATTGTGAACCTGTGTCGATGGGCAGGTTCTGTTCACCAACTCTGGGGCCGATTCTCTCAGCTGAATCTGTTATGATTCTAGTGTCGATCGCTTTATAAACGACCTCATAAAATGCTTGCCTGTTGTTAGAATGATACACCACTGCAAGCGTAAACGAATCGGTGTGTCTAAGCAGTTCCGAGCGCCAGATTACTTACCTGCGGGAGACAGTTCTGCACCCCCAGAGATCTCGGAACTGCTAGGCCGATTTCGATAGGACAACACATCGATTCGTCGTGAACAATCTTTATTTTGTACCTCCGAAATCGCCTTTTGTTAAAATGCTGGGGGCCAAGGGGCAACACATTCGAAAATATTTGAGGTTTTGAAAGCATTGTGCCAGTCATTCGACGATTTTATGCAAAAAGCGTTTTTGAGCTTCTAATGTCATGGTCTTTAATGTATGAAAGGGACAAGTTCAAAATGAAAAATCATAAGGCGTACTCAGGGACTCTGATTCGTGCATGGATAACCAAGAAAAACGCAAAAATGCAGTGTTAGGATCGTATATAGCCGTCATTTTCTACACTATTGATTGAGGCGATGAATGAAACCCTCTCTCCCCCTGCAGGGGCACCACAAATGACCGTTCGGTGATAACGGAGTGCTCCCATCATGACAGAATGTGTCCCCATAGGTGAAGAACGTTTCCCGCATATAGGCAGGTTCTTCAAGATGAGTCATCGCATTACGAACTTGATGTTCGAAAAACTAAGATACACTTAAGACTTCTAAAAACGATATTGGAGCTGATTGATTGTACTGTAAACAGTTTGAAAGTATCAATCACCAACGTCTTGAAAAGTGTGCCCCAGGGCCAATTGTCAAAAAGAAGTGACGCGTGCCCTGTCTCCCTTACTTCTAAAAAAAGTTTGTTTGTGCTGAATTGTTCTATATTTTATGGTTATTGTTGTCGTTTCCGTGTATGGGGTGTCGTGTATTTTTATGGACTATTCATTTGGAACACTACATTTCTATTTGCGGACCGTAAGTCTTCGAGCACTCGCTAGTCATTTAAGCTGTAAATTGATCCAATGTTCCTTTCGTTCGTGACGAAGGCTAGTTTTTGACCGCATTCTTTGGTCGCCAATAGGAGTATTACAGAACGCGTAACTTTAGAGGCAATATGTAACTCCTTTGCTAAATTAGGGTGCGGTATTATCCACGGTCCGCAAACTGACACAATTCCCTATTTGCATTTTTTGCAGAGGGTCGCATTCGATCGCAATCCTATTATATTTCGTAATGCTGGATAAAGTAAGTAATATTGCGATCTAGAATTCACATCCTTAACCTCGCCACGGGGGGGTGTTTTGAACACCACACACACCACACCCACACACCACCACACACACACCACACCATCAACGCCCACACACCACACTATCAAACATCATGCGTTCATCAATTAACGAAAAGACGGCGGCGGTAGCGCCACCAATTTTGGCATAATGTTACGATGTCTTTCGGCCATTTTGCAAAATCATTTCGTTGTAAGGTCGTCAGTCGACCAGGTCAGTCAGTGGACCCTACTACAATAAATCGTTTGCGAGTCGTCATGACACAGTTCTTACGGATCGATATAAGCTTGCATTACATAAGTCATTGTAATCTAAATGTTATCTCGGTTTTGTATTTACCTGTCGGATCAATTTTGCAATCTCCCATTATATGATCAATGGAGAAACTAAATCACAATGCTTCTTTGTCGGCGATATCAGTCATTTCCTTCTGGGTTGATGTTATCAAATATATTATGCTTGTTCGAAGTGGCAGGTTATTGATCAGGGAACATTCACTAGGGTTTGAGTTATCCGAGGTCACCAACATCTTTTCGTCCAATAACCCTGGCCTTTGCGTAAGAGAACGAACTTACACCAGTGGGTTTGGAACGTAGAATATACTATATGAACATGACTACTTGGTCACCCGCTACTTGACCTTGAGTTAATTTTTTATTCGACGTAACATAATCACATTTCATTGGTCTCAAAGGCTGACGAGACAAACCGATTGGCGTAACGTATGCGTATATCTTTGTTAGGTAAAGTTATTCACAATATTTTTTGTCAAAATCATCTTTTTACTGTTAATGACCTTAGAGCCTAAACTATGGATCTGAGGTCATTTGATGACTGGTGCGGATTGCAATTCCAGTTGTACGATGTTATTAACGTTTTTTTAGAATTCCACAGTTTCGAGATTTTGGGGGATTTCTGGAGTATGTCCTAGAAACTGAAAAAATTGACTTCGTATGACTGAGTTTGGACGTGGAGCCGAAAAAAAGTCGGAAATAGTTTCAATGATTTTTGATAACGTTCCAACACGTGTTTTTGTTTTGTTACCTGCCATGGGGCCAGTTACGAGTGGTGTTCAACACCCCCCCCCAGTCGGGCGAAGGAAATGCAGAGGCCCAGTGGGGCGCGGGTTAAAACAAGTTCCCACAGTCGTAACAACGACAGTATAATCACCAGCGCGCTTCAACCTAAGTGGGTCGCTAATCGGAACATTTATCCTACTTTTAACACATGCATTTAGGAGGTAGGAAAACTTTGGCCCATACATCTCTAGATTAAATCATTTGTTTACCAGACGATTTTAAAATGACCATAAATTGACCAACGACCATTCACACTAACTTTAATTGTTTTGGTTTTGCTTTGGTTAGGGAGAGACCGCTTCGGTTCGTCAGAACCATTGCGCAGCCATGGGATGAAGGAGAAGGGCTAAAGTGGGTCAAACTGGACCGCTGACTGGGCAGCCGCCCCATGGCATTGGACAGGCCCTTCTCTGCAGGACGAAGCTGCGGAGAGGACCCACGCCATGCCGACGGCCACCACTCCCGGGCGACGGCTCGTAGGCCGCCACATTCCCGGTGGCCAGCGGCCACCTGACCCGGGCTAGAGTTGGCGTGACGGAGGATAGAGCGCCGGCTGACGGAAGGATAATAAGGTGGATGGACTTTAATTGTATCAGGAATAAGAGAATAACAGGGATCGGCGACTGAACGGTTTTTAGAGACCACTTAACATTGTGCAAATTTGTGCCAGTTAGCAGAAATTAGTTCGTGATAAATCTTGAAGTGTACTTTCTCTTTATTCCAATATCACATTCCGCAAACAAATAATTTCACGGAATATATATATATATATATATATATAGAAGATTGCTGACTCTCCTGAAAGTTGATATCAGCCTTGAACGATGTCACGAGCAAATTCCTGCTAATTGATCAAGATTTTACAGATTTTCACAATAAACCGGTCGCCTCTCCATACAAACTACTGTGAGTCGCCGATCCCTGTTATTCTCTTATTCCTGATCGTATTAAAGGGAGAGTGCCACCTCGCAGGTCAATATCGAGTTTTTGGTGTATATCAGAAGACTAAGCATGTCCGATTTCACCTGCAAAGTATTGTTTCCGGAACTGCCCCCAATAGATAAAAAACATTTGCACCAGCAATGAAAGGCATAGGTACATTCGTAAAAATGGAGTCGACTCTTCATGGCAAGTTCGAGCAAAAGCATACGCCATACATGATAATTAATTCCCAGTATTCATTTAAGCTGCTTTTTAGAAATCCTTCCGAGGTGGCACTATCCCTTTAACATATGTTATATATAGCATTGGGCAGTGATAAATGTTATGAAGTTTGAGGAAACTGAGGACGATTACAACAACAACAAATAACATGCAAACAAAAGGTTCATATACAAATTTATGGAAAGAGATACCCTAAATTTCAATAACACATCATAAAACTGATAAGTAAATGCGAGGCGAAAATATGGAAAAACATTGCACGAAATATATTTTTGTATAATGTCATCTATCGAAAACTAACCAGGGCTGTGCTTGGCTTGAGTCGGTGGGTCAAATTTGACTCCACGCTGACTCAACTTGAGTCAGAGTCGAGCCGCTTATTGAAAATAGGGGTTCTACTCATAGGCGTAGGAACGCATGGGCCGCGGGGGCCATGGCCCCCTCACTTTTTGCTTCTTTTTTTGGTGCTGAAATCAACAGTTTTACTTCGTTAAGCAAAATAAAAAGCGCAATAAATTTGCAAAGACAAAAAGAGCTCAAATCTACCTAGAAATCCTGTGTAGGGGGATTGAGTTCCCTTCAAGACGAGATCGAAGTTTCACTGGCCTCCTCACTTTTCGTCACGTTTCTACGCTACTGGCTCTCACTTGAATCAGAGTCGAGTCTTATACGAAACAAGAGGGGCTGAGTTGAGTCAGAGTTGAGTCATATGGATGTCGCTGCAGTCAGAGTTGTGTCGACTCATCCTCTTACGACTCAATGTCACCTGATGAGAAAACAAATCCTGGCAGCTCAATAATAAAGGCGTTCAAGCAATGTTCTAGAGTGAGAGGGTATAAGTTTCTGTGCTTTTTAAACACACTTTATAATCATTAGTTTATCATATCGATTTTCTGTCTAACAAATAACTTAGGAGTAATTCACTACATCACTTATTCTTCTAGTTGCTCCTTATATTAAGTGAAACATTACAATATTAAATTTATTAATGATGTGGATGGCTGGCATGATGGACATAATTGTCAAAAATTGTGTAAAGATGATCAATAACATGCCAAATATATTTTAGGAGTCAAACGATAACTATCAATTTTCAAAAGAGCAACCTTTCGATATCACTATCATCAAACTCGTCTAAATATTCATAAACCAATTTTTTTTGAAAGACACAAAATACAAATACAACAACAGATTCGTTCAACAGATTCGAAAGTAACAGGTTTCTTGTCATATATATGGTGTCACCGCTACGTCATATTAATGTGTTTTAGTATTTGTTTCTGTATGTTACTTTTCTTACAAATATGTTAGGAAGGAAAAAGTCCCATTAAATTCCTGAGTATCGTATAACGTTTGCTTCACATATGGTGTTGTGCATTTTCATTTATTCATTCATCAGTGACGGTCATACTGGAGGATGACCATCAATCATTGTGACATGAGCGAATCTGTTGTTGTTATTTGTAATTTTGTGTCTTTCAAAAATGTTTATGACATTTTTAGACGCTGAGTGATGAATAGTGATATCGAAAGCTTTTTTTTAAAAAATTGAATATTTGTTTGAACTCTAAAATATATTTTGGGTCATGTTATTGATCATCTTTACACATTTTTGACAATATTAAATTATACATTTAGACATGATGAATAATAATAGCCATAATATTTAACGTTGTAAATAATAACCATACCTAAAGTAATCTAGATTGCATCAAATGGCATCAAATAATTACTGAATACAAGATACCGATGGAGGGCGTCTTTTACTAAGTGAAAGTAGTGTCCGTTTCGTCTCGCTCGTCAGTCGTCATTCCGTTGGTAATACTGGGCTAAATCTGAATATGAGCGGCCCGGTCGGCACCGACCTCGACCCGTGGCGACACCTTTTGACTTCGTATCTCTGCAACCCGACACGTCGATTGACAAGCAGCCTTCTTGCTGAGCAGGGCCCCATGCGCAGCCTAGCCTGTTTTTAGACCAGTGTCTGATGCATGTGAGTGATACCGACTGCGTGTGGGGCGGGCGTGCCGCGTGAGGGGTGTTCTAAGAAAGTGGTTTCTATAAAAAAATCCGCAACGGATGGGCACATGGTTGCGCTCATAATTGTATGCGTGGTTAGGGAATAGGGGAACCCTCAGACCGCCACTTAAACCAGCATGAACTCAGGGGTGGGGTGATCTGTACGTCCGCACTGGCGCGCCGGTGCAACCCCTAATCATCATATCTGCAGGAACAGGCTTCAACAATTGTGTTCTAATTTGGGTGAGTGTTTAGGGATCTCTCAGGCCGCCGCCTTTCCAACAAGTCAAGCGGTGGGATGGCTCTGCACGTTTCGGCAGCTACCCTATTATATATCTGCAGGGACGGCTGAGCCGATTGTGTTCAAATTTAGTGCGTGGTTAGGGATCCTCAGCCGCCACTTATCCGGCAATAAGTCAGGGGTGGGTGCCCTGCTTGATATGGCGCACGTGCGCACCTTTTTAACCATTCAAGAACCTACTTTCGTCCGATGCAAGTTGAAATTGGGACGCACACATTGCCTCGAGCTCGAACAATGTGGCTATCGCAAGGGCTAAACATCGTAATACGTTATTACTACTGTCAGTAATTTATTGTTTTCTTTTCTCAAAATTTTACCCAAAAAAAAGAATCGTGTTAAAGCCTTCAGAACCCGGCCGAACAGTGACACACGCTAGGTTTTCCTAGCCGTTGTGTGTCGTGTGCGTGTGCGCGTGTGTGTGTGCGTGTGCCGTGTGCGTGTGCGTGGCGTGTGCGTGTGCGTGTGGCGTGTGGCGTGTGCGTGTGCGTGTGCGTGTGCGTGTGCGTGTGCGTGTGCGTGTGCGTGCGCGTGTGCCGTGTGCGTGTGCGTGTGTTGAGCTGATATGTGGTTCAGCTCAGCTGGCAGCCTCTGACGGGACCGGGAGATACTTTTGTGGTGCTGTACCCCGCTCATGGCATGCCAATATTGCAGCAGCGAAATAATCGGCTCAAGGTAGTCCAGTGGGCAATGTCTCGTGCGCATTTACCTCTAGTATAAACTGACTAGTTAGTATATGTTCTTATCTCTGCATCATTGTATTTTGCATGACCTGCAAAATGCACGCAAGCTTACAAGAGCAGTTCAGTGGTTAGACATGACTTACCATAAAAACGTTAATCCTTCCTATCACGATATTTCGGATTTATATGGATAATCTGTATTCCGTGCCGGTGCGAGCGGTCTGTTCCTTCAGTAGTTCCCGTCCCAAGACCACATACATACCCTGAAGTCATCCAGTCGGGGTGTGGCTAGTCTGAAATTCGCCGAACTCAGATGATTATCAGCCGCCGTGTGAGATCATCTCCTGGAGAAACAGGCCTTGGTTCGCCAAGCAGGTTAGCACTATTTCTTAAAAATATAAATAAACGAGATTGGTCACCTAAGGTATACCAACATTTATTTTAATTTTTAAGCAGATAGGTCACCTTGAGCATTATTTACCACCCGATTAACATATTTAGTGTACCACATATTGACCAGGACATGACTACATCCTGACTACCTTAACCCTCGCCCTGGTGGTCATTTTGACCTCCCCCACTCCTGATGTTTTGCCAGAATAGCGAAAAAACGGCAGCATACAGCGCCACCAAATGTTGTATAGCTGTTTGAACATCAATTGATCACACTTTGTCAAAAAAACTTGACTTCAGGTAATTCAGGTCAGGTCACCAGGTCACGTCAAGTGACCTTGCCCTCCTAAATGTTTGTGATCGTGCCAAAGCAACAGTTTTTGTCCGATGTATTTGAAACTCGCATGATTTCATCAGGTCATAAGTACCTACAATCATTGAATCTCGGATTTGTTTGCATCGGTGACATAAGGTCAGGTCAATTTCCTGATCTCCCCATTATAAGTGAACGGGAAAATAAGTAAATGCTTCCTTTTCAGGCAATATGCATTGAATCAGGCTGATTCTGTCAGAATCATGTTCTTTTAGATCATTCTGGATGACCAGGGTGCAATTGTTGCTCAGTGAATTCTACAAGGTCATCTGAGGTCACCTGAGGTCATCATCAGTTATTTGCTAATAACTAAATATATAATTAAGATAGAGACGATCGCATGACACCACTGTGTTCGTCTCGCTTGGCCGCGTCGCCTCATATGCAACACGACCTACCTACCTGGGTAAACAAATGACCTTCACTTGAGGTCAAGTTTTGAAAATGGCCTAACCAGGTCACCATATAAATTTTTCGACCTGACCAGAAAACACGATGGTGTTAAAATAATTGATCTGTCATTTTTATATAAAAATGCATTCAGGAAGACAAGTTTTACCAAAAATTGTATTTTTGACCTTTGATGACCTCTGGAGCCTAAACAATTGAACTTAGCTCAATTTTGATAACACCTTAAGTGATTTCGAATTTCAAGAGCTTTCGATTTTTTTCCCGTTTTTTTCCTAGCTATCATAGTTCCCGAGATAATGGGGGTTGTTCGAAGCTAAGTCCTAAAACCGGAAAATTTGACCTTTGATGACCTCTGGTGACCTCAATATTGACCTGAGCTAAAAAAAAATACATGACGAGAGCTTTCGAACTATTTTTCTGCGTCATTCCACCCCTTTTAGTTTTCGAATTAGACAGGGGTCATTTTGACCCCCCACCATGGCGAAGTTGTCTCGGAGGCCCAGCAGGGCGCGGGTTAAGTCTTGACCACATCATTGTCATTAACCACACCTCCCTTTTAGCTGTAGATGTAGTTCAAATGTTGTCAAGAGGTAGTTCCAATGTATACCCCGCACGGCACATTCCAGATGCCTGGAGACTTCTCAGCCAGGTGAGATGTAGTTCAGCCGATACAATCGACCAGTCATGGTGAGTGGTTAACATTGCTACTTGTCAAGGTCCCTCTGTAGCGAGCGGAGGCCGGCCAACGAGCCATTGAAGCCACGGGCGCTGCCCTAGGCGGTACATCCACTCCCGCCGTCCGGAGATTTACCTCCTCCCCCCGCCACCGTCTTGGGCTCCTCTCACAGCTCCTCTCATAGCTCTACTCATAGCTCCTTTCACAGCTCCACTCACAGCTCCTCTCACAGCTCCTCTCACAGCTCCTCTCATAGCTCTACTCATAGCTCCTCTCATAGCTCTACTCACAGCTCC
Organism: Semibalanus balanoides; assembly: GCA_014673585.1. Lineage (NCBI taxonomy): Eukaryota > Metazoa > Arthropoda > Thecostraca > Balanomorpha > Balanidae > Semibalanus > Semibalanus balanoides. The sequence goes on along the minus strand of VOPJ01014936.1, from coordinate 51,162 downwards.
TCTCACAGCTCCTCTCACAGCTCCTCTCATAGCTCCTCTCACAGCTCCTCTCACAGCTCCTCTCACAGCTCCTCTCATAGCTCCTCTCACAGCTCTGCTCATAGCTCCTCTCACAGCTCCGCCCACAGCTCCGCTCAAAGGGCCCATTGGTATTACAGAGAGGGCCTTGGTGGCCCTAAAGAACCTCTGAAGTGCTCTAAAGTCTTAAAGACTACGCTTCGCGTGGTCTTCGACCCATGATACCGCGCTTTGCGCGGTCTCGTCGGTCCTTTTCGGCGCGCTGCGCGCGCCGAAAAGATCCTGCCGAGCTTCCAGGGGTGCCTCCGCCGCCCCCTTGGCTACGTATGTACCTGTCTGGTCCCCACTATTAGCTCTTCGGTCCAGCAAGCTGGGCACCGCTGGAGCAGCTTCCGGTTGTCGATGTCCGCGTCATTCCGCTCGCGTTGCCTTTTTTTGGAACTCGGAAGGCTAGCTAGCTTAACATGTAGCCAACTTGAAAGTTATTATTTTATGAAGGGAGTCCGGAGTGGGCCCTGGTGCCAGGAATTACCGTCAAGGAGAGCATCTGTCCGACATTAATGGAATTAATCTATCCATTTTCCTAATTTGCATAAGCAATAGCCGTTTTCACGATGGCTTATTTTGCGCGAAATGTTTTAAAACATCTTAAAATGTTTTAAAATGTTTTTAGGCAGTAGCCGTCCTTAAACGATGGACTAAAATTTGCGATAATTTTTTAACCCTCCGCCCTAGCGGTCCCGTAGGGCGAGGGTTAAAAACTTTTTTCGCAAATTAGTCCACCGTTAAAAGGTGGCTACTTCTAAATCATTTTAAAATGTTTTAAGACATTTCGCGCAAAATAACCCATGGGCGCCAGAGAACGGGGGACGGGGGGAGCGTCCCCCCAGATAAAAAAAAATCGGAGGGGGACGTCCCCCAAGAAAGTTGAACTGATTGTTTTTTCTGAATTCGTGCCAGGAAATTGAGCCTATAAATTATTTCCCCGTCAAAATAAGAGGTCACTTTTAACCCAAAAAAATACTATCAAAAGGGCATAGCCAGCATTTTTCGAGACAGGTGCATCCGCTCGGGGGTGGAGGCCATCACTAGGGGGCACAAGTCCGCCATAACTATCCGACGTATTGCTGTACCTTCAATACTCGAATTCCCAAAAGTTTCCTTCTTCGTATTGTATGTAAGTCGGTCTATTATGTATGTTCATTCTTCCCCTTTTTAGTTTATAAAACTCATCTAAAATTAATTTCTGTGTATCGAATTTGAAGGACTGATACAAGGGACCATGTGGTACCCTACCTAGGTAGGTACCCGAGGCTCTCTTAAATCCGTCCTTCATGTACACAGAAATGAATTTAGATAAGTTTTAGAAACGGAAAAGGGAATATACATAATAAACCGACTGTACATACTTTTTAGAATTCAAACCATTTCCAGTCTTCAGCCAGGCCTGAGAGAGCCCATTCCAGGGCCTGAGAGAGCCCTTAAAAGCACTCTTCCCTCCTTTGCCATATGGCTGTCTCTGATAGACTAGGAGGGTCCTTGTATTGTGTGAAAGGGCTTTGGATCAGCTCAACGGCTTAATTAGGATTTGGCCAAGGACTTGATTCTATACTCTATAGGGCCCTTGGCACTGAGAGCCAGGTCCCAAACGGAGATGAAGGGCCAGGGTCGTCGTCACTGCTGGGGGGGGGGGCAGCAGGGACTCGGCCCCCCACTCGTAAAAAGTGTAGGGGCTTCCCACCGCTAGAACTGAGATTAGGGTATTAAGGCTAAGAATCTATATTATTTGCCAAATATTTTTGTCATAGCTCAAAACGATGGCGGGCAGAGTTTTGGACGACTCCAAATCGATACAATCTTGTGGATTTAGCTTTGTAGAACAGAAAGAGCAAAGAATGACGGACCTTATACATTTCCATGAAATTTTGTGTCCCAATAGAATTTCAGGTTTTAGATTAACATGGAAAAATCTGTTTCACCCTGCATATGATAGTTTGTTGTCTAGACGCCAATAGAGTTCGCCAACCGACAGATTTCTGAGATTTGGCGGACCCGCTTAAATTGCGTATTGCCCAAATCGGTGTCCAGATAGAACATGGCGAAACTAAACATGGTGAATCGGACTCACCTAGCATATGATAGTTTGGCGTTTAGGCCGCTAATACACTTTTTTGCACTGATTTGACCATGTTCAGCATAACTGTTTGAACGGCAATTTTCAAACAATCATCATTCGAACAAAAACAGATAATCGGGGCTGCTTGGCGGCCGGAATTTAACAGATGAGCAAAACTATTGAACACTGGTCACTGGATTACTCATTCTGCAAAACTGTTTGATAATTCAACATGATTTTGATTATGGTCTAAAAAATTCGTCACATCGCTATTATAAGAGTGTAGTTTTTGTGAGTTGACCGAAATAGATGGGCGATCAAAATATCTGCTCGTCCGTCTGCATAACTGTCACTGCGATTCATTTCACTCAGTGCCGATCTGTTTTGGAGATTATTGAAAGTTTTGCTCAATGACGAGTTGTAATGGAATGCCGACTAATGTTATGGTGAATAGTGAATGTTTATGGTGAAACCGCGCAAGAAGTGGTGCCCTCTATATGCAGAGTGTTTAAAAACAGTTTTTGGCCCATTGGTCAAATGCCGATCGCAAAAAGGTGTAGTTCGCTAGCGACAGATTTCGAGATTTTGGACAGACCCCTTATATTTCCATAAAAATTCGGTATCCAATTAAGGCGTAGATTAACGTAGTGAAAATCCCGTTCACCCTATATGTGGACAGTTAGCGTCATGACCTCAGCGACAGATTTCGGGATTTGGTGGACCTCTTAGATTCCCAAGAAAATCGATGTCGCATGTTGAGAGTTTTCAAGTGTAAATTAGACAACCGATAAATCCGTTTAACCCTGCATATGATAGTTTGGTGGTCTAGCCGCCAGTAAAAGTTCGCCGAGCGACAGATTGGACTTGAAAATATGGACTTATATGGTCCATCGCCCACTAGCGGTCCAGGGGGAACGCAGGCCATGCCCTCCACCCAACAGCCCTGAAAGTGGACAAACATGTATTTTGCCCCGCAAAGAACGTCAACAATTTTCGTTAACAATTGCCTTTGCAGCATGTCAAAATCCAGCTTTCTAATTGCAAATTGAAAATTTGCGCCGCTTCGCTGCAATGACACAGGTTTTTGGTTATTTGCTTGTACAACCATTTTGAAAAATGAAGAAATTCAATCCATTAAGTGTATGGCAGAGCTTTCCTTGGCAGTAATGGCTTGCCCCAAGGGCCCGTTCCCTTCATGAAAACTTTTAGGCGGCATGTTTAGCTAGTCTGCCCTGTCCCAGCTCCGAAAAAGGCAACGCGACGCAAAAGAACGGCGAACATCGGCACCCGCAAGGAAGATCCAGAAAGTTGTGATTTTTGAGCAGTTTTGGGGGGTGGGGGCCAAAATCCCAAAAATTATCGCAATAATTCTGAAAACGTCATCGAATTTCGCTTGCTTATGTATCAATAACTGATCTTTAAAACAAACTTTCACTAGTAAAAGTTGCTTAGTTTTACGAAAACTCAGGAAATGTGTCAAATTTGTGCCGATTTTGGGTGGTTTGGGGGGCATGGCCCCTTTGCCCCCCCCCCTGGATCCGCCCTTGGGTACCCGGAACCTGCTCCAGTGGTGTCCAGCTTGCTGGACCGAAGATCTAATTAATCGTGGGAACCAGGCCAGGACCATCTCCCCGAGCCATCTCCCCCAAGCTCCCCCAGATACACAGGGACCATTTATGTGCGTAAAAGTCGCAGGCTGCCTCTCGCTGCTTTCAAATTATTTACACTGTTACCAGCACTGGCGGAAATACCAGGGGGCATTTAGAGCCATGCCCCAGGACATAAAGTGGTCTGTTTGCCCCCCATCCCAACGATCAACCATCAAAGAAAAAGCAATCGGTTATCAAATGATAATGGCTTTGCCTTAGGAGAAAACTGTACAAGTTTAACAATTTGATCAGGAAGAATAACAATTTATCGTCAAAATGCCTTTGCAGCAGTCAAAATCCAGCTATTCGCAGTAAAACAAACTGGAAAATTTAACGCCGCTTTGAGGCAAGTTTCGCAATTGCTTATACAAATTTGTATAAGCCATATTGAAATCCTCTACATGGCCGGAGGCCCACCGTCTATATTTCTGGGTTTTATCAGGCAAACCCGTAAAAATTTCGCGCCGCTTCGCGGCGCGAAATGATTTAAGTTGGTACTTACTATAACATGGAAATTAATATTGAAATGCTGCAAAAAAGTTGTTTTTTCGTCATTTCAGCTGACCGCCACTTAAAAACTTCGGCGACACCCCCGCGAGTCGATTTGAGATAAACAATTCTACTAATTATATGTTTATATTCCGTAGCATGTATGCTACAAAGTATTGCGCTTTTGCGTTTTTTTAATGCTTTTAAGCTCTAATACCAAAAAAGGAGACCGGCCCGAATCCGGGGAGAACAAAATGGGGTACCTTTTTGCCCAAAAAGTTGCCCCCTAACCGACGGCTGGATCCACCAGTGTCCGTACCCCCCCCCACTCAAAATTTCGTGGCGACGCCCCTGAAATAACCCATCGTGAAAACGGCTATTATCAAAACTTGCGTTATGCCGCGAAACGGCGCGAAATTTTTCCAGTTTTGACTGTGAATAGCAGGATTTGTACTGCTTCTAAGCCATTTTTACGATAAATTGTTATCGTTCCCCGAGCACCACACTCACCATCTTAGTAGGTACCAAAAATGACCAAATCAGTTCCGTTTTGAACAATGTAGGTATTCACTGACATCCTTGGGGGGGGGCAAAAGATATGTTGGCCCCCTCCTATTTCGCATGGGTGCCATGGCCGGATTGCTCCCCCCTCCCTGGATCCGCCCCTGCACAGCGGAGCGGCCGGCCTGTCCACAGGTCCACAGCAGAGCGACTGGCCAGTCCACAGTAGAGCGGCCGGCCAATCCACGCTCCACAGGTCCACAGCGGAGCAGCCGGCCTGTCCACAGGTCCACAGCAGCTCGGCCGACCTGTCCACAGTAGAGCGGCCGGCCAGTCCACAGGTCCACAGCAGAGCGGCCGATCTGTCCACAGTTCCACAGCAGAGCGGCTGGCAAGTCCACAGGTCCACAGCAGAGCGGCCGGTCTGTCCACAGTTCCACAGCAGAGCGGCTGGCAAGTCCACAGGTCCACAGCAGCGCGACCGGCCAGTAGCGCTGTCAAAGGCTGAAGGTCATTTTCAATGGCCGCGCTCGCGTCCTCGGCCCATTTCCGCTTTTTGTCGCTAGTTTGGCTGGTGGTCTGATTCGGGCTGTTCTGCCTGAGGCTGACCGGGACAAACCAGCGGGATTTATCATGGACCGGAGAAGTTCGTGGCAGACCAGAAACTGCATTGACAGGGAAACTTTTGACACTGACTTAATTGTGCAGGATTCGAATCACCAACGCCTCAGTTGAACAGTTAAACTCTCCATTTCAACTGTACTTCACTCTTCTCTCCTCTCCTCTACTCTCTGCTCTACTCTCCTCTACTCTCCTCTACTCTCTGCTCTACTGTATGCTGGGTCTCGGCATCACTCGTGTGTACCTACTACCCAACATGACATGTCAGAAATCTGGGTCAACAGGCGCCGCGCGATTACGACTGCCATTAACCGAGGCCCAGTATGTTCTAAGGCATGCTGGTCACCGACGCTCAATGCCATGATTAAGGTGTGGTTCATATAAAGCGTGCACATGTTAACCTAATTTCGGCGTTTTTGTTTGCCTCTGACGTCATTTCCATTGTCATTTCCTGCTTATGTTCCGCTCTCGCTCGTACAATCTTCGATGCGGGTGTGTCATTGCTGTCTTGTTTTTACGCTCCGCTCAGAGATCCCGCGGATGGATGATCCTGAACCACTCGGCTTATACAGCTGCGGTGGGCGAGAAATCTCAAAAGCAGAGGTGAAAAAGGAAGCATGTCGAGAGTCGAGAGAGATCATGTGATTAAGCGACTTGGTAAAACATGCAAAAAAGCAGCTTATGTCTATAGACGGCAGCATTAACTTATTTCATAAGCTTGCTCTCTCACATCAAATTCGAAAAACGTGATTTAACCCTCGCCCGGGTAGGGGGATGTCATCCCCTCTGTTTTTATAAATAACTCACGTATTTATTAACCGATCGCAATGAAACTTCCAGTACCCTACTGTTGACAAATTTGACGTACACTGTACAAATTTCAAACTTACTACATTCATTGCCTGTGACCTATGACCTATTTATCAAGGTCATTTCGGGTGCAACTGTAGTATCGATTCTTGTTACATGTGTAGTATCTGAGTGTTTGTTGTTCAGGAGCATATACGAAGGTGCTTCCAGGTGACAGTTGTGGCTTCCACTGAAATTGTGACCTAGACGGAATTTTTTAGATTAACCGAGGTCACTGACCTCCGATGATCTCAGATGACTTTTTTGGCTTCTGACCGTCTTTAGGACAGTTTGTGATGCTGATTTCAAATCTGGGATCCATTTCTAATAATTATATGTTCTACTGAGGTTATGCACTTCCACAGGTTAACCCAGGTCACTGACTTCAGATGACCTGAAACGACCTTTTGGAATTTGGCAGTTAGCAGGTTATTTTTTACGCTGATTTCAAATTTTGCATTTATTAAGCATGCTTAGATGTTCCTTTGCCATTTTGGCTCGATCGGTATTCAATTTTCACAAATTTACGATTTGTGACATTTGAGTCATTGACATGACATCAAAGGTCACCTATTAACCTAGCACCTTAAAATCTGGTGTCAATGGCTGAAGCCTGAAGCAACAAGCAACACTCTCGTTTTTAAATCGAAGCAATAGCTCAATTAGGGGCGAAACGCCAGAGGGGGTCGTACCCCCTACTCAGACACGCAGTGTCCCCACCCGGGCAAGGGATATTCCGAGAAAAAAATATATTCTGATGTTGCTCATCTTTTCCTCGTCATACACCTTTGAAGGAAAAGCAAGTGATCGAAATATGGTATTTTGCAACATTGCTCAGAATAAGACATGTTTTAGCATAACACGTGCACACGTGAACTTTTGTGTCCCCCCGTTTTTTTCATGAATAGCTCTAAAACGAAGGAGAGCAAGGCGGTGTTTTTTTGCAACATTTACTTTAACTAAATAGTGAATCATTTGACGCAAAACAAAAAGGTTGGTAAATGTTTGAGTTGCACGGATTTAAAATCCAAGATGGCGACCAGAATCGAGGTCGTGGCATATCTTCGGAACCAACGGTCGGATCGGAATGATTCAAGCGCCATTCGGTAGCCAATGTCAATATTCATCCCCGGGTACAGCTTTGGACACATTGCTTGGAACCTATGACGTCACAGAGGTCAAACTGCAAAATTGTGACACTTGACTAGATTTGACCTTCGTGTCTTGGTTTTACCTTCAAAATATTGACCTAAGGTCACCAAAATGTTATAAAATGTAGATAATTATAGCACCTACCTATTCTGTAGGTTTGATCGTTCTACCTCTCATACTTTCGGAGATCTTAGGAGACACTAAAGTCCCCTTCTGAAGTGCGCGTTAGTGGCATAGCCATACCCCTCTCCAGTGCGCGTGTTAAAGGAAACAAGTCACTTTGCCAAATCGCTGTGAATGTGGCTAATAAGGGATATTCAAACATGAAAATATTCTACATAATAAATGGGCAAATGGAATTTTCGTTTGACCGCTATGGAATCGAAAACCCTTGGATATGGAAAAAACTCAATACCATTTCTGAATCAGCATACTGACAGGAAGGTTTTGGACGCAAAAACAAAAATCAAAATATTTTTTTAACCATGAACCTATATGGTCACCAATGAACCTTGACCGTGAGGTCAAATTTTGAAAAGTGACCTTACCAGGTTCACCATGTAATATATGTCAAAGCGCCTTGACCGAGACAAAACACGATGGTGTTTAAAATAATCGCTCTATTCCTTTTTAGATAAAAATTTAATTCGGGAAAACATTCTAACCAAAAAACTGCATTGTTTTTAACCTTCGATGACCTCTGGAACTTTAATTATTGCTTTGAGGCTCAATTTTGAGGACAAACGCATCCAGATGGCAAATTTTTTAAATGAGTTTTCGATTGCTATTATCCCGATTGTTCCTAGCTATCATAGTTCACGAGACCATAAGACGGAGTTGTTCGAAGCAAAAGTAAAAAACTGTGAAATTGACCTTTGATGACCTGTAGCGACCCCTCAATATTGGAACTTAGCTTAAAAAATGGTAATCTGTAACTTCGTATGTTACATGTTGAGAGCATTTCGAAGAACCGTTTTTTTCCGCGTTCCTTTTACCCCTTTTCGTTTTCGAGTTAAGAAAGGGGGGTAAATTTTGACCACCCCACCAATGGCGAGTTGTCTCGGAGGCCTCTTGGCCTGGGATAAAGGCAGAATCACTAGGCATGTGTCTATCCGACCCAAGATGCTCCATCAGCAGCGATATGATAAAGGTTAGGTAAGGTTCGATTATGCTCCATACATGGCACATTCAATGCTCCAATTAATCCTGAGCTGCTGTGTTCGGAGGAAGTTCAGCAAGTGGAGCCGCGTTTTTCGGCAACTTGATAGAATAAGCTGGAACCACGCATTTGTTCAAGTAGTGCCTTTGTTGTCAGTATTGTTAACATTCTTATAGCATGGAAAGTGTAATGTTTGGACGTGACTGGGGTATGCATTTTTCAAGAAATGCTTAACTACGCACCACTTAAAAAATACATAAAGTGTGTCATTATTACTAACATTAGGTAATAAATTATCTGGGCAACGCCGGGCATCCCAGCTAGTATTGAATATGAGATTGTTTTGGTGAAATTATCTAGATATACTCAAAAGGGAAAGCAATATATTTCGAAAAGATAGACACGCATTTCAAGTATACAGATTCTGAGAAGTGACGCAAATTCCGAAAGTGGCGCATCTTGTTATGACATTGCGCTTCGAAAGACGAAAGAAGATGCACTGTAAACTTGTAAAATCATAACAAGTCTGTGATGTTGTGCTGTGTAGATCTTCTGATATCCATCTCGCTGCGCCTGTATCAGTAAATTTAGTAGCCACACGCTAGTCCCCCTCGTGGCATAGCTCCATGCTCATTATTGGATTGATTTCCTGGCATGACGACAGGGTTAGCGATATTTTAAGCGCTTACGTGTCTAAGACCTTTTGAACAGAATATTCCTAGGTCATCGTGTTCGAAACTGTCCAAAGGTCAGTTACGTTGCTTAGGAACAATGGCAGTTGAGCCATTGAATGGATATGACATTGACCGTACTTCGTATCGTCATTCCACCGCAATGGGCAGTAGTTTGATGGCTTTCCTCCTCTTTTGTTCAGTTAAGCAGTTATATTAAGCAGTTAAGTGGTGAAGCATTCAAGCATGTAGTATGAAATCGTCATGCAATATGCGGTGCGAGCTCAGCAGATAATTTTGTCTGCGGTCTTCTGCCAAGTCCGTGTGAAGGGAGAGCATTAGCCCACCCATGTATTGGATCTCACCCACCTGCTGTTGACTTAGGCGTTCCCAAGTTAATTCCATAAAGCTCAGTCGGGAAAGAGCTGGGTTTACGATCTGGCTCACCCTGGCAAGGTGAGATCGAGTCACTTCGGCGCTCGTTTTTTTTCTTCTTCTCTTCTTTGTTGCTGACATGGCGGGGGTGACCTACGGCCGCGGCAGTGGCCACGTTCGAGGTGCGATAAAGCCACAGAGCCGGGCGGGCTGTCCTCAGTGGTTGGAGGACGTAAAACTTCCGTTCAATTCCGTTCAAAGCGTTCAATAGTTTTACCAGGGTTGAATCCTAGCACGGAAATGCAGCGACACGATCACGTACGTAGACAAATGAAGCTGATGTATAGGTACCGTGTTCCTGGGACACATCAATGGAACTAAAACATCAGACGGAAGCTTATCTCATATAATATGCTGCGCAGTAGGCGCCACTCTCTAACTTTATTGTGACCTGGGGGTGGTTAGCTCATCCTAAAGGAATGTTGAAGGTCAGGATATATCAATGCTTCAATAGGCTGGGTGGACGACTGGGCTGAAGGTCAGGATGTGTCNGGCCTATGTTAATTCGCATTAGCGGATGGCGAGTGCGGTGGACGCTCTTTACGGATTAAAACCCGCAGCTTTTATTAACCGAACTACGAAGCTAAAACGGCCGCATGGATGGTTTGGTCACTAAATCCTGCCCAAACTCGTTACACCAATGCTACAAAGCCCCCATATAGCCGCTTATCGCCGCGATTCTTTCGCGGACACATCCCAGGGATTAGACCACTCCTCAAAATGTGCATATGTGGGTGTTTTACCGCAACTCCCAACTAAGTTGATTGCATTAGGAAACACAATTGGTTTGGCCGTGTTTGTATTTTGGCCGTGTCGCTGGTGAAGTCGCGGCGATATCGCAACTAAATGGCGCAGTGTGCGGCCGGCTAAATTATTGCACTCAAACCAATATTCCAACTTGATGCGTTTACAGCGGATTGATTAGAAAGTCTTCGTTTGCAAATCCAGAAGTTCTGGCGCCGCACGTGCAGCTCTGATGGTAGCCCGCGCCCCAAGCCAACAATGCTCCTCTCGTGCTTCACAGACTTGCCGTGACCAAAGCCGACCTAAAATATAAGTTCGCACAGATCTGATTTGTGTGGAAAATTTCGCAATTGCAGCTCTTACCGCTTCGGCGCTGCAATCCGGAAAAATATGGCAATCATACATAGATTACGTACGTATTACGTATGTACGTACGGACATTTCATCTTGCGCTCGCTCGTCCTTCCGTAGTATATGGGATTTTTTCATGTGAGCGGCTCGACCCGGCCCGGCCCGGCCCGTGGCGACGCTTTGAGACGCTCATATCTCTACAACCGTACGTCCAATTGACAAGCGGACTTCTTTGCTGAGCCATCCCATCGTGGCCCCATCCAACTTACCCTGTTTGAGACCAGTGCCGAAGCACATATATACGTCCTTAGGGAGGGCTGTTAACTGCATTAAACATGAACATGGCAAGTTGAAGCTGTTTGAAAGAAGACCATGAAGACTAAGAAGCATGGATTAGGTTGACCCGTGTATACGTATAGCTGGAACATACCGTCCAGACCCGAACATCACCTGACTCCGTTGTACGCCACCGAGCCTGCCATCACCCCTGTGTTCAGACTCACCAGCCAGGTCGTATAGCTGGAACATACCGTCCAGACCCGAACATCACCTGACTCCACTGTACGCCACCGAGCCTGCCATCACCCCTGTGTTCAGACTCACCAGCCAGGTCGCTGACGTCGGTGTGTGGCGGTCGCGGGATGAGGTGGCGCACGGCCGGTGGAGGCCGGCTGTCGGTCAGTGGCGGCTCGCTGGGCCCGGCTGAGATGGCATCCTCAACTTCAACTTCAGACGGCGGCACCCCGGGCGACAAGATACCATGACCTCCAATCCCGGGCACGATCTGAGGCCGAGGCACTCTGGGCGGCCGGATGTACTGACCTCCGCCTCCGAGTACCATCTCAGGCCGGTTCACCCCCGGTGGGAAGGCTGCTCCAGCCGACGGCCAGCGAAATCCGCCCAGAGGTCGCACTCCGTCCACAGCGCCTGGCCAGACCGCAAATCCTTCAATGAGACACAGGATCGCGTTGTTGTTGTGTACGGTAATCCTGTGTGGTATTCCTGTACGGTAATCCTGTGTGGTATGCAGTAGGCATCAGAGCCGGTTCATCATTTGATGTTTGTGACACCAACGGGACGAAAAGCAGGATTTTGTTCCGTTTTGCCCCTATTTACAACAGGATTAACACACACACACACACACGCACACCTACACACACACACACACACACACACACACACACACACACACACACACACACACACAGGACGACGGCCGACAAATGTTGTTGTTGGTTTGTTAAACTTAATTTCGGCGGCCGACTGGGTCCAGGGTAGAGGCTGAGTTGTTTGAATCTCAGGATAGTGTGTTATAGATGCGAGTTTCTGGCCATACCTGTAAAGTACGGCGGAGTAGACTTGATTGCCCCTGGTGGCGACAGTGGCTCTTCGCTCTCTCCCCAGCTGTTCATAGATGGCGCCACCAGAAAGCCACTGAACGACGTGTAAGTCTGATCTGGAGTGCTCGACTCAAATATGCAGCCCTCCTCTACCTAAAAATAAGCAAAACAATTATTTTAGTGAAGTGGAGCGTGTCTGGTGTGGGCGGGGCTCATTTTAGTTCATATGGCAATTTTACGCTCTTCTTTGTATTTGTTCCACCAACTGCTGTCACATTTGAAGATATTTTAACGTTGAACGAGTCCATTCGTAATCTATGGAGCAACAGATAGTTCAAAAGGCAGCACAAATTGTCAGCTAAAATTGCGACATTTCAGAAACATTGTGGACAAGTGGGTCAAAATTGCACCTAACGCTTCCCGGCAGGGGTGTCATTTTCTGAAGAAAAAAAAGGGCCCCAAGGCTAACTTATATACCCTAGTATAATTCCATTCTTACCATGCAACGTCATAGGCCTAATGTTAAAATTTTGAAATCATTGGGCGGCATGGGCGTCGAGACGCGTTATTGGGGACGAGGGGGCGTCCCCCCCCCCAGGTAAAAAAATTGGAGGAGCAGTCCCCCCTCCCGAGAAGTTGACTTATATTCCTTGTCTGAATCTTCGAAGGAAATTGCCTAATTTAAATTTCGCCGGTCAAATAAATGGTCACTTTTAAACACCATCAGAGGACATAAGCCACAGCATTTTTTTCCAGGACAGGTGCATGCTCGGGGGGAAGGCCATCACAGGGGGGCCCAGTCCCCCAATAACTATCCGACGTATTGCTATACTTCAATAATCGAATTCCAAAAGTTCCTTCTCAGTATTGGTATGTACAGTCAGTCTATTATATATTTTCATTCTTCCCCTTTTTAGTTTATAAAACTCATCTAAATTAATTTATGTGTACATGAAGGACTGATACAAGGGACCATGTGGTACCTACCTATGTAGGTACCCGAGGCTCCCTTAAATCAGTCCTTCATGTGTACATAAATGAAATTAGATGAGTTTTATAAACGGAAAAGGGAATATACATAATAAACCGACTGTACATACTTTTTAGAATTCAACCCATTTCCAGTCTTCAGCCAGGCCTGAGAGAGCCCATTCCAGGCCTGAGAGAGCCCTTAAAAGGACTCTTCCTCCTTGCCATAGGGCTCTCTGATAGGACTAGGAGGGTCCTTGTATGTGTGAAGAGAGGCTTTGGATGCAAGCTCAACGGCTTTAATCAGGATTTGACCAAGGACTTGATTCTATACTCTATAGGGCCCTTGGAATGAGAGCCAGGGTCCCAAACGAGATGAACGGGCCAGGGTCGTCGGCCACTGCTGGGGAGGGGGGCAGCAGGGACCGGCCCTCCACTCGTAAAAAGTGGTAGGGGCCTGCCCCGCTAGGAAATTGCGATTGGTATTAAGGCTAAGAATCTATATTATTTGCCAAATATTTTTGTCATAGCTCAAAACGATGCGGGCAGAAGTTTTGGAACGACTGAAATTCGATACATCTGTAATTTAGCTTTGTATAACAGAAAGATCAAAGAATGGCGGACCCTTATAGATTTCCATGGAATTTGGTGTCCCAATAGAGTTTCAGGTGTAGATTAACATTGATAAATCTGTTTCACCCTGCATATGATAGTTTGTTGTCTAGACGCCAATAGAGTTCGCCACCGACAGATCCGAAATTTGGCGGACCCCTTAAATTGCCTTGAAAATCGGTGTCCAGATAGAACATGGCGAAACTAACATGGTGGGAAATCGGACTCTCACCCCTAACTATGATAGTTGTGGCGTTTAGACGCTAATAGGTTCGCTAGGCGACATATTTCTATATTGGCAGACCCCCTTATATTTTCCATAAAAATGGTATTCAGAATAAGTGCGTAGATTTAACAATAGTGAAATCCACGTTCACCCTACATGTGGATCATTAAGCGTCTAGGACTCAGCGATACAGATTCGCGTATTTGGTGGACCTCTTAGATTCCTAATGTAAACAATCTGACTGTCATGTTGAGTTTAAAGTGTAAATTAACACCGATAAATCCGTTTCACCCTGCATGATGATAGTTTGGTGTCTAGCCGCGCAGTTAAAGTTCGCCAGCGACAGAATTGACTTGAAAATATGGAAACTTATAGGTCAATCACCCACTGGCGGATCCAGGGGGAATCACCGTAGTGCCATGCCCTCCGTCCCCAACAAGCCTGAAATTGGGACATACATGTATTTGGCCCTCAAAACGTCAACAATTTATCGCAAAAATTGTCTTATGCAAGCATGTAAATCCAGCTTCTACATGCAAAAAATTGAAAAACTTCGCGCGCTTCGCGGCATGACAGCAGGTTTCTGTTATTGCTTTGTAAAAATTTTGCAAATGAGAAATTCAATCCATTCAAGTGTATGGCAGAGCCTTTGCCGTGGCAGTAATTGACTATTGCCCGAGGGCCGTTCCCTTCATGAAAACTTTTTTAGGCGGACATGTTATCTCCGCTAGTCTGCCCTGCCCAGCTCCTGAAAAAGGCGCAATCGCGAAACGCAAAGACCGAACATCGGCACCCGGAACCTGCTCCAGTGGTGGCCCAGCTTGCTGGACCGAAGATCTACATTAATAGTGGTGGTAACCAGGCCAGGACGATGGCCATCCCCGAGTCCATCTTCCTCCCAAGCTCCTGCCAGATCACAGGGACCGAATTTATGTGCGTAAAAGTCGTAGGCTGCCTCTCGCTGCTTTCAAATTATTTGACACTCGTTACTGAGCACTGGCGATCCAGGGGGGATTTAGAGCCATTTGCCCCAGGCATAAAGTGGTCTGTTTCACCCCCAACGATCAACACTCAATAAGATAAAAGCAAACGGATTATCATGATAATGGCTTTGCCTTAGGAGAAAACTGTAACAAATTTGAACAATTGATCAGGCAAAATAATAATTTATCGTCAAAATGCCTTTGCCAAGCAGTCACATAATCAGCTATTCCGCAGTGAAGATACAAACTGGAAAAATTTAACGCCGCTTTGCGGCAGTTTCGCAGATTTGCTTATTAACAAATTTGTATGAGGTACCCCATAAGCGTTGAAGATCCTCTTACAAGGCCGGAGGCCACCGTCTATATTTTCTGGGGTTTTATCAGGCGAAGACCCGTAAAATATTTCGCGCCGCTTAGCGGCGCGAAATTAGATTTAAGTAGGTACCTACTATAACATGGAAATTCATATTGAAATGCTGCAAAAAAGTTGTTTTCGTCATTTCAGCTGACCCCCACTTAAAAACTTCAGCGACACCCCCGCGAGTCGGTTCGAGATAAACAATTTTACTACTTATATGTTTATATTCCGTAGCATGTATGCTACAAAGTATTGCGCTTTTGCGTTTTTTTTAATGCTTTTTAAGCTCTAATACCAAAAAAGGAGACAGGCCCAAATCCGGGGAGAAAAAAATGGGGTACCTTTTTGCCAAAAAAGTTACCCCCTAACCGACGGCTGGATCCACCAGTGTCCGTCCCCCCCACTCAGAATTTCGTGGCGACGCCCCTGATTGGGGGGCGCCTCCCCAAAAAGTATACAAATCGACATCGTTCCTTCCCGGTGCAGTAGTGTTAGAAGCGTTTCTGCGTCGCAGCTACTAGCACAATGCCTAGAGCACATCACATGTATGTACGTAGGTACAGGTATGTATTATTACATCGCAGGTACGACGACGTGTACCTACCTGCAGATAGACGATATCATCGGTGCTGAGCTCGACCAGCGCGGTCTGTGAGGCTGACTGGTAGCCGAGACGCTCGGCGAACGCCGTCACCACCGTCTGCTTGTTACGGCGCAGGGCGATCCTGCCGGCAACATAGCCACGCTTATACATCCCCTGCAGAGGTACAGACAGCATAGCCACGCTTATACATTACACCCCCTGCAGAGGTACAGACAACATAGCCACGCTTATACATTACACCCCCTGCAGCAGAGGTGCAGACAACATAGCCACGCTTATACACCCCTTGCAGAGGTACGGACAACATAGCCACGCTTATACACCCCTTGCAGAGGTACGGACAACATAGCCACGCTTATACATTACACCCCTGCAGAGGTACAGACAACATAGCCACGCTTATACATTACACCCCCTGCAGAGGTACAGAACAACTAATGAGGCCAGCTTATACATTACACACCCCCTTGCAGAGGTACAGACAAATAGCACGCTATACATTTCCCACCGCCTGCAGAGGTACAGAACAACATAGCCACGCTTAACTGACATTCCAACCCCTGCAGTAGGTACAGACAAACATAGCCACGCTTATACATTACACCCCCTGCAGAGGTACAGACAACATAGCCACGCTTATACACCCCCTGCAGAGGTACAGACAGCACACAGACTCACCGACGCGCGACACAGCTCCTTGTTCTTCCTTCCGATCACCGCTCCTTAATCCCTGTCACAACTCACATCAACGTTAACATAAAACTGGTGGCAACCAGCTACCGAGCATGTTAAGTTAGCCGAGCCACCCTGACAGCAAAGGCCGCCTTCAGTGCACGAGCCTTCCCTCAAATTGGTACGGCAACTGAAAATGTTGTAAACCCGTGGAGAGTCGTCCATGATCTGCGTGATATTTTGTCCCACGTTCCCCGTCTCCTCCATTACATGACTGCACTGTTCGTGGTCTGTGGTCTTAGTTCGCTGTGGTCTGAGCGGGCCGAAGATCGGCTAGGGCATAATCTCGAAACAAATTTGGTAAAACTCATAAGATTTCGCTGGCTTTTTATTAAGAAATGGTTGCCGGCAGACTTAGGTATAAAAGTTAGGCTTAGTTCGCTGTGGCAATAAACAGAACATTATTAATTTTGATGGACTTCATGGTTACGAAGACATGGCTGAATTGTTTTTCGTCTGGATCCACCTGTGCCTGCAGTTGGCTAAATGCACTGTCGAACATGAAACATCTTTTACTCCGTAATGCACTCGAAGGCAGCAAGTTATCACGCGTGATTGGTAGGCTGTGCCGCATGGCAAGCCTGGTTGGTATACTGCACCGTAATACACATCTGTTACATACCGCACCGCAGTGCACCTTTGGTGGGCTTCTAATTTATAAACGCATGAACTATGAAGAGCTAGAAACCCTGTTGCGTGACTTAAGTTTTGGGGTTTTCAGCATGTTCGGCTTGATTTTAAACCATAAATGCTAGAATACGCCCTTGTTTAGGACATTTATTATTAAATCAAATATCATTGCGGCAGACATCTGGCCTAAAAATGACCAGAGCTTACTTATCATTACATTTAAGCAGGATCTAAAAAAAGCCTTGTTATGGCTCTTACCTGAAGTGGCTTTTACTATCCGACACTGCGGTGAATGTAAAGAAGTAGAGTCCCGGAATCTCGGCGATGAAGGATCCATACTCTTGTTGTATGCGTGCGTTTACGTTTGTGACCTGTCAGCAAAACGGCGACATGTTGGGATTATTTTTGCATAGGGTAGAGCTGTATAGTGCCCTGGGTAGGGCAACGGAGCTCAAAAAAGGCATGGAAAAGCCGCGCACATAGGGATATTATGTTTCTGTAAATACTGCTACAGTGATTTGAGAGATTCTCATGCATAGATGAAACTGCAAAAATAGCTTTAATATTTATTTTAGCAGAAATGTGACTTAAAATGTAACTGTGGTAGAACAAATGCGGCCTATGAATTGTTTACAAATTAACATTCAAACCAGATATAGTGATGCTAATACTGCCGTCCAGGGGCCTGGGAACGATTTCAAAGTTGGTGGAGGGGGGCAAAACCAATTTTGGCTAGCCATCGATTTTATTCGGCGGATTTCGACTTTCACTTCAACTGGATTCCTACGGGAATTTTCAGAATAAATGCTATGTTAAAACACTTAAAAATGAAAATAAATATATTAATACTATAAGATTATACGTCACAATGATCGTAAAGCAATAAGGATTGCATTCCTAATAATTTCTGAACAGGTATAACATTGCATCACTTTCATCTGTGCCGTTTGTGGAACAGTTTCGTCTCTTCTCTGGCAGATACAAGGGGCGGTAGGAACCAATTTGAAAGTTGGGGGGGGGGCAAAAGGCATTTTGAAGTCGATTTTTTCCATGCACCGTCCCATAGGCGTATGTTAAAATCCAAAAAGGGTTGGGGGCAGCTGCCCCCCCCCCCCTGCCCCCCCCCGGCTCCTACGCCTATGGGCAGATATGCCGCACCGCACACCACCTTGGCCTATGGAAGGAGCCATGGCCCCTGAAATCGGAAGAAAATCGCACGTTTTCCATTGAAAAGGAAATTCAGGGCACAAATTGTTAAATCACCTACTAAAGGCTAAGGCAGCGAAATCTGTCAAGCATTTATGGTAATCCGAAACATTTTGGTATTTGGCCCCTAAACCACCTATTTGTCGTTCTGAATCCGTCCTTGAACAATGATGCGTCAAACAGACAAAGCTGGTAGGGTAACATTTTTCCCACCACCTTTGTTTTTTGCCCACCAACGTTGTATTGAACACAAAACTCAATTTGAAGGCGTTTTAACGTCAAAGGCGATATTTGAAGCTAGGAGCCAAAAACGTAAAAAATGCTATTATCCAGCTCTGAATCTCACAACATGCCCAACTAACTTGTTTGGAAACGCTTCTGCTATGGCCGCCACCAAATTAAAAGAATGGAGTTAACATCTATCAAATTAACATTAGCCCCCCCCCCTCGAACGATTTTATAAAGTTCTACCACTGGTGTGGGGTGTTTATCATTTTTTTTACTTGTGAAGGTTTAAAACTCACAACAATTAACCTTTTAGTCGATTAATTTGTCAACATCTCGCTGTTGTTTAGCTTCCGTGACGTGTTCCTCTGTGCATCCAATACGTGGTTCCCTGTCAGGAGACGACCTGCTTCAACGGCAGTCGGAAGCCAGCTGAGGTCGAGGCCAGCAGCAGTGTCAACATCTAGGGTAGCATCTGCTGCATGTATCTCCCGAATATATCATGGTCTCCCTGCCAGCACTTGTGCGGGGGCCGGGGGTGGCCACACCCGCAGGCTAGGAGCCCTAGTCAGCATGGCTCTGACTAGGGACTGATGGCTCGTGCCCGATGGACACAGATGGTGTTTCGGCGCCACGAGGACGATCGTGACAGCGTAAGCTCGGACATCGGGCAGTGATCTGAGACTGGTGCTGATTGTTGATTTACTGTCCATATGAAGCTGGCACTGATGCTTCGGTGCTAAGTGAACTGCAGATAGTCGTGCGCGCGATTCTTTCGATCATTGCGTTGCTGTTGATCCGGACATCCAGTTACTGTATGGTGGGCAGTGGAGAATGAACAGCGATCTTTCCGTAGCTAATCAGCCACGGGTTGATAATTGTCAACGGAATGTTGGATAGCTTGGATAGTTCATGTGTGACTCGCGTTTTACTCAGTCATCTGTAAACTGTGAATATCAAACAGCTAATAAACCCTTTGTTAATTGTAAGATGTTAAAGTATTTTATATTGTTCACATTTTCTTTTTTAAGTATTTTAATTTAATTTAATCAGTCAGAGACCGGGGAGAGGGTCACCCCTGGTCGCCGACTAAATCACAATCCCAACGAAAAAAAAACACCAACGAAAAAAAACTCTGCCGCCGAACTTTTCGAACCCTTTTTTCCGTTGACCGATATCGAATAAGTCTTGCTGAAGGCGTTACAGTTTTTGGACTATGCCGTCTCGTTTCTTTCCTGCCCGCAGCATCGATAACCAAACTTACAACGTGAACCAGCGTGACCATATCGTAACCATGTTAAATGAGGCAAATATTAATGTTCGACGTTTGTTCGTAAAAGCGTGGTACTATAGTAACTATACGTCGGGCAATTTGTAGCACCTTTGCCCAGTCTCTATCCCGGTAACGGAGCCAGCAATTCGGCCGACATTGGCACTTAGTTCACCGCACACTGCAACGGCCGCAACGGCCGAAAACATTCAGCAATGCTTTCGGCCGTTAATTCGGACTGAATGGCTGCATGATTGCCAAATGTCGCATTTGCATCTGTGATTCTATGCATTTTTTTTTTTTTTAATATGCAGCGCTACAAAATATATAATTATATGTTTCATATGAGTTTTACTTTAAAGCGTTTACTGGTGCCCAGCAGATTGTCGCTATTTACGGACATAAAAGTACATCCATGCGTATGAGGCTGAAGAGCACTTTAAATTAGTATGATTATCAGAAAGCCAAGTGGAATAGAGTGACCAAAGTCACGCGGGATAACTGAATGGCTAAATGACGGAGGTTCCTCTCCTCACGTCAAATGACACACACACTTCAGCAAAAATGTATTGACTTGCCATCGAGCTGGTGCTATTTTGCAGTAAGTGATATGGCGCGTGCGGTGTGTAGCATGTTTCAATTCTCCACGAGCATCATTGTCCCTGTATATGCCTATGCTATCTTACTATCTTCTACAAAAGCAAATGTGACTCATAACTCAACAATTTTAAGCTCTTTGGTCACCCCTCTAAACGTGCGTGAATTTGGAAACAAATAATTTATACTGAGCTTGCCGAGCATATGATAGCTCTGTGCACGTATATTTTGCATGTGCTTTCTGAAACATGATGACACTTCACTTCTCTCGAAATGAGGGGATAAAACTGGTCAGTGAAGGGAGGTCGGTGTTCACGTACATTGCATTATCTCAATATTTACCAATGGGTAGGCCAGCCCGAAACCCTGCGGAACTGGCGTGTCACACAAACATGAACATTAGCCGAATCCCTGCCGTGCTGGCAAAGCCTTCAGCCCGGCCGGCACCCAGTGGAGGCGGAGACCGGAACTTCCCGTGAAGATAGCGTCCTCTGGTCACGAGCACAGTCCTCTGCAGTAGGGTCAGAGTCCCAGTTGCGTCGTAGTTCAGCCAGTGAACGCTACCACTGCTCGCCCGTCTCCGGCCGGGACAGTGGTGTGTCGCCGTGTCTCCGTGTCTCCGTGTCTGCGTGCGTCGCCCGCACGATGTTTCCTCCCGCGCGGCGGTGTGCCCGCCTGGCTCGTCTGCTGACCATCCTTTGGGCAGTTGGCCGGTGCGGAGCTAGCCAGTCGCACTCGCAGCCCTCCGCCAGCGTCGGAATCGCTCCCGACCAACTGCTGCGGCTCATCGTGCAAGACGTCAAGTCCGAGATCCAGCCGCTGGTCAGCAGGCTCGCCTCCCAGATCGATGGACTCGACTCCCGCCTAATCGGCATCGAGTCCCGGCTCAACGCGCTCGACTTCAAACAGGACAGACTCGATTCCAGACTGTACGAGCTGGTCTCTCGAGTGGACTCTACGGAGGCCAGGTTCGATTCTAGACTAGACGAGCTGGTCTCTCGAGTGGACTCCACGGAGGCCAGGTTCGATTCTAGACTGGACGAGCTGGTCTCTCTCTCGAGTGGACTCCACGGAGGCCAGGTTCGATTATAGACTGGACGAGCTGGTCTCTCGAGTGGACTCCACGGGGGACAGGTTCGATTCTAGACAGGACGAGCTGGTCTCTCGAGTGAACTCAACGGAGGCCATTTTCGATACTAGACTGGACGAGCTGGTCTCTCGAGTGGACTCCACGGAGGCCAGGTTCGATTCTAGACTGGACGAGCCTGTCTCTCGGGTGAACTCCACGAAGGACAGGCTCGATGATAAACTGGACGTGCTCCCCCGCGACCTGCAGACGTGGTTGCAGCCGAGGCCGGCATTAAATCTCATTTTTAACAGCTCAGAGGATTTCTATAATATTTAACTTGAACATTTGTTTTTCGTCTGCTTGTTTGACAATTCTCGTGTTCTTTTTGGTATCAAACCGCTTGAGAAAGAACAAATTCCTTAAAAAATAAAATTTTGTCATGGTATATGCAATTTTTATATGCAACTAAATTGAACTAACTAATTGAACGGAGTCTCAAGGAACCACCCTATGCTAACGAGTTGAAATCTAATTGGTAGGTAACACGATCTGAACATCTACAAGTGTCTCTGTGTGATCTGTATTTTGTGTAATGATCAATATCATGCCAAGTATTTATTTTAGTGTAAGAAAAAATAGCATGCGCCCTGGAGGGAAGGGATGCGAAATTTTCCCACCCTTATTTTGTCGAGAATAGCGGAACAAATGGTGTGCAGCGCGCCGGTTTTTTGCATACCTTTGTAAATTAGCTACCCATTAAATATGTAGATTATTTATATCGGGTCATCTCAGGTCAGGTCACCAGATTAGGTCACGTGATGACCTCACCTCCAAAAGGGTTTCGGTCGTATGCAGCCAACGTTTAAAGACGATCGGTTTAAAGCTTGAATGATATCATAAGGTCATTTATACCTACAATTTGTTTATCTAGAATTTATTATATCAGTGACCTAAAATCAGGGTTAATGTCGTGACCACCAAAAGTTGTTTGTCGACACCAACGTCAACAGTCCGTCAAACGTATTATTGCTTAATCTTCATTATAACTAATAAACAAAATACTTTTAACTTAAAAAGTAATAGTGTGAGAAAAAAACACAATTATAAAAAATCACCTTTTTCACATTAATGACCTCTGGAGCCTAACCATTGACCTATCATAATGTGCGGACTTTGCTGGCAATTGAAAATTTCAGAGCTTTTGACTGCGTTATTTTTCGTTTTCTCTTAGCTATCACACTTCTCGAGATATTTGGGGGTATATCAGGATCGATAAAATAACATCATCACTATGAATAGTAATACGATGAAGATATGGGATAAAGACCATTACGTAATGATATTAAATTATGTAGTTTGGCATTGGCCAAAGCGACAGCGCTTGGCTTCGCTTACTCATTCCCCAAGGTTCCAAGCCGTGCAAGCTCCTCCATGATGAGCTCGTGGTCCGCGTCGCTCAGCTCCCATGTCCCACACTCGATCGCTGAGTTCATCTGCCTTTGCCGCAGGCCAGCCGTCCTGAACTTCTGTGCAGCGCTCATCGCGAAGCCAGTGCGCAGTACGAAGATGGGACGGCACGTGTACTCTGTGGCGGGTTGGTACTATACAACGCTTATTCTTTGAATTACTTATTCCATTGAAAACGCTTGGTGAGCGACGAATGTATGACGGGACTGACGGGCGGTATTACAAATGCTGGAAGACATTTTGTGTCTCCGTCAGGATGACTGGCAGTGGGCACTACGAAGACGACGGTTAAACTGCTTTGTTTTTGCTCCTCCAGTACCGCACTTGTGAACACGGTGATCCCTTGCTACGAGCCATGCGATATGTAGGTCGGTGGCTATCTACCAGTTAAAAAATAAATGCGGGCCCATTTACAAGAAATAAATAAATTAAACAACTTAAGGCTTAAAAACTCATATCACTACCATCATTACTTAAGGTAGCACAACTTAATGTGGCAGCAACTCTCGCGAAGCCAGTGCCGCATCATATTAGTATAGGTCTCAAATAATAATAGGTAAAAAACTATAGATCATTACTTAGGTACAAAAAACTCAATATCATTACCATACATAACCTGGTAGCCAAATGCGCAAAATAAATAAATTCTTAATTTGTATGATTAAAATCACAGGTAGCTATGCCGCTGCGACCCCATGGGCCGAGTTGTCTAATGAACGGCGGCAAATATTGGTACTCACAAGACAGTTGGCGGCCTGTGTTTAAAGGATAAGCGGGGGCGGGCCCAGGCTGACATTTTACAATATATTGGGGCGAAACTACTGGTGGTAGCGCAAATGGCTACCACCACATGTTTCCAAATTGAATTAAAAATAATTCTAGCGAAAAATATTTGTTCGTGCAAAAACAAATAAAAACAACTGACAAGTCTAGAAATCATTCTGCATCATTTGGAACATTGTGGTGGTAAGTTCATTTTGCCTCTACGACTAGTAGTTCGCTCAATATAATTGTAAAATGTCAGCCTGGGTGCCCGCCCGCCTATCTTTAACACAGGCCGCCGACTGCTCTTGTGTCACCAAATGGCCGCCGTCACCTTAGACAAGTATTCCGGCCAAATGCGCCTTCCATCTCTATAGAGTTCAGTGATTAAAAAATTGAAGACAGACAAATCAAATCACGCGATTTTGTAATCTGCACCCTTCGTTTACGGCAAATAATACACCAAAGTTGTATGCAATACAACAGATTTATTTTCAGACATTTGGTGCATGACGTAGTCCTACATTGGAACATGTTGTGGGCCAGCTCAATGGATTTCGGCCAAATATTTAAGCACAGTTAACATGCACCTTGAAATAGTGCATGTAACTGTCGTCAACGCCAGAGGCGCTATGGCGCTCCATGCGCTCGCAGTATGTAACCAAGATGTAGACTGGACAAAAATGAGACTTTTGTCTAGGCATTGGCTCAGTTAGAAATGCAACACGTCTGCAGTGAGCTGCCTGCCGAAGCCGAAACCGGCGTCCACCTGCTGCAGCCGGGCCTGAGCCGCTCCCACCGCCGGTGTCCGCCTACTGTGACCTGGACACGGACGGCGGCGGCTGGACCGGTCATCCAGCGGCGTGGCCGACATCAAGAAACGCGCCAGGATTTCTTCCTCGACTGGTGCGGCGTACCGGGAGGGTTGGCAAGTTGGACCCGAGTTTCTTGGTGGGGGCTCGACAGACATGTGGACGATTGACCGCCCTTCACAAGAACCGCCGATATGAGCTGCGAGTGAACCTGGCCGACTTTGACGGTGGACGGAGACACGCCACCTACCAGCAGTTCAGAGTCGAGTCTGAAGCGGACGGGTACCGACTGTTCGTCGCCGATTACACCGGCGACGCTGGTGACAGCCTCGGCTATCATAACGGTCAGAAGTTCAGTACCAGAGACAGAGACCAGGACGGGGCCAAGTCATCCAGCTGTGCCCAGACGTCCAGAGGCGCCTGGTGGTATACGAGCTGTTTCGCTTCTAACCTGAACGGGCCGTATCTGTCTGATCAGCGGTCGGCCAATGAAGGAGTCATTTGGGCCCACTGGAGAGGCTACTCTCTGAAGAACGTCGAGATGAAGATACGGCCAGTCAGTTAACAATCTAGGGAAGATCACGCTGCTGCTCTGAGCATAGAGGGCACCGACCATAGCATACAGCGGATGTCTGAATGGAAGATTGCATTGCAGTCCAAGTGAAATCTGAACCAGTGAGGACAACTTGCGTCATATAGCAAGTAACCTTTACCACGGCAGACATCCTGTGGTGGCAACACCGCACGGCATGTCGCTGTTCAAACTGACTGTAGAGCGTCAGTGTACCCGTCATCACTGGTACCTACCAGTGGCACCTATTTGTTGTGCGAAGCATCTGAACATGCATGTTCAGATGCTTCGGACAACTAATAGGTGGCATGGCATTGTACAATGCCATGGCATTGTAGCCTAATAAATGTTAGATTAGTTATAAATTGTGTTTGCGGTTATAACATGGAAAATAAATGTCGCCAGTCAACCTAACAGAAATACAGAGTGCCACTTCACTTGAATTGTTGGCATCAACACCAAGGGCGTATCCAGGATTTCGCCAAGGTACCACCCGCGGTCAGTGATTTGGGCCCCCTGGCGCATGCATGGGCCCCNGGCGTGGGTCTGAAGTGTTTAAGCGGTAGTCTGTCGCTGTAAGACTCTGGGTGTGGGGACTCGGCAGCGCGGGGCGTGGGTCTGTCGCTGTAAGACTCTGGGTGTGGGGACTCGGCAGCGCGGGGCGTGGGTCTGTCGGCTAGGGATGGTCATCCCCGCTGATCCTGTGTCATCCCAGCGACACTGAGCTCCTGGAGCCCTGAGCTGAGCTGCAGCTGTCTCTGAACTGTGCCGCGCACAGCTGCACACTGCCGTCCGTGACACGTCCGTGAGATGACTAAAGCCGGCCACACACTGCGCCATTCGGCTGCGATATCGCCGCGACTCCACCAGCGACACGGCCAAAACACTAACACGGCAAACAAATCGTGTTTCCTAATGCAATTAAAGGGATCATAAGACCTTTTCGAATGTCTTCTAATAATTGTCTGGAGGATGGAAGCGAGCAACAATATTTTTATCGAACGTTATTATCCCACTTTTTCACGCTTTGTATATTAGTAAAGCTATTTGAAACAATTTTGTTAATAATTACCATCGGATTATAATCAGCCACTAGCAATTCTGGTCCAATGCGAAAGAAGAAAACATTTCGCTCTATAAAAATACAAAAAAGAGGCATATATTGCGCTCCTGAATACAAACAATGCACAACGTAAACACGTGGTGTAAACAAAGTTGGGGGCAATTGCCGATCATGTGCGCTGCAATCTTCGAAACATTTTCCAACACTGCTACTAAATTATAAACAGACCAAGGGACTTCGATTAACTAGTTGACGCAGGACGATGCATACCGGTCATCAGCCGAATCATATCGCCTATAGTACAAATGGTTTTCTAGGTCATCATCTTCAACTGATTTCTCATAACGGTGCCAAAGGAATTATGTCTGCATACCTTTAACTGTTATTTTGAGGGCTTAGAATGGCCGACCGGGGGTCATTCCTTCAACCTTTGTATTGGGGCGATTGGAGTCAACTATTATTGGAATGATACGCGGATGCCCGAGTCATTAAGAATGGCATTATATCTGATTTGCATGAACAGTAATGTAACAACTAGTTATGAACCAAATTTTGCCTTTTTCCGCTATTTGGGACCCATAATCATTGCCAGGAGATACGGAAGAAAGGCAACGGGTTACGTTGTTGTATTCCACGGCTCTACAACCCCATGGCAGCTCGCCACCATTGGAAGCATTTATTGCGTGAACGCTTACGAATTTTGAACGTGATTTGTATAACTTGAGACATTTTCAACTTTATACTAAAATCTGCAATATAACTTAGCCTCGGTGTACCAAAACTGCAATTGGGCCACCTCCAATAAAGTGAAAAGGTCTAATGATCCCTTAAAAGGGACTGTCCGTGCCACTTTTTCCAAAAGTCTTCAATGTAACGCCGCATTGTAGATGCCTAAATATGAAGTAATTGCTGCCGAACACAATTATGAACATTTGGTTTCTCACTAAACAGTGTTAATCATAAAAATGCGTTTTAAATTGGGCTGAATGACGTCATAATGAAGGATTTTTGGAAATGGAGAAACTCTCACGCTGCTATATGGTATGAACAAGTGCATGGCTTATGTACAGCCAAATGTAAACAATCGACTTTCACAAACATTGGGTAAAGAGAGATACGACTATCGATTAAGAAACCCAATCTAATACACATAGGGTCTTTGTTTGGAGATCCAAAAACCAAAACTCAAAATTTCTTGGTGATTTCGACTCGTGTTTTTTAACTTATACCATACATAATTTAAATGTCAAGCACGGAAAATGGCTATCTCAACTCAAATATAATGTTAAGGTGGGACAGTCCCCTTAACTTAGTTGGGAGTTGCGATACGACACCCAGATGCCAAAATTTTGAGGAGAGATCCAATCCCTGTCCGCGAAAGAATCGCGGCGATATCGCATTCGCGGCTGATGGCCTATAGTGTGCGGCCGGCTTTAAACGGGCCCCAGAAGCATGTCGGGTGTCCGTGAGAGGACTGAAGGACTAAGGAGACTTTGGGAACGTGTAAAGTGTCCATGAGGAGAGCAGGATGAAACTGGGACCAGGGAAGAAGCGGCGTCACTGGCGCGTGCCCTCTGCGTTTCCACTGTTCGTGGGTATGTACCATGTGCCGCGTATACGGGCGTCCCTATGAGGAGCGACCCTACAGCTGTCTCATCAGACCTCCCCTGTCTATGAGGGGATGATTGGGGATTCCCCTCCCCTCTCTCCTGGAACCTGAGCCTGTGCACGACCCGACAGCTTTCTCACCAGATCTCCCGCTGTCTACGAGGGCAGTATCTCTCCCCCCCCCGGAACCTGAGCCCGCCACACGTGTTCTGCTTTCCCACCGTGACGCCCCACGGACAGCCACTGCTTTCTCACGGACAGCCAGTTAATCAAGCTGACGTGAGGATGAGACGCGAGGGATCATCCCTCACTGTCGGGAGGCTGGTGTTTCGTGACCCTGGAGCGGGCGGCAGGGTGATGTCAGCCGAGGGTGAAGTGAAGAGTCAGGGATAGGACCGGTCTGAAGCGGGCAGCAGGGTAATGTGAGCGGCGGCAGGGTGATGTCAGTGGAGGGTGAAGAGTCAGGGATAGGACCGGTCTGAAGCGGGCGGCAGGGTGATGTCAGTGGAGGGTGAAGAGTCAGGGGATAGGACCGGTCTGAAGCGGGCGGCAGGGTGATGGTCAGTGGAGGGTGAAGAGTCAGTCATAGGACCGGTCTGAAGCGGGCGGCAGGGTGATGTCAGCCGAGGGTGAAGAGTCAGGGATAGGACCGGTCTGAAGCGGGCGGCAGGGTGATGTCAGTGGAGGGTGACGAGTCAGGGGTAGGACCGGTCTGAAGCGGGCGGCAGGGTGATGTCAGTGGAGGGTGAAGAGTCAGGGATAGGACCGGTCTGAAGCGGGCGGCAGGGTGATGTCCGCTGAGGGTGAAGAGTCAGGGATAGGGCCGGTGAGAACAGGATGTGAGTCGGTGAACCCGCGGTCGGTAGGGTCTGCTCCCAGTCACGCTGGCCGCCGCGGTAGTCAAACTGCCAGCCGCGCTTTGTCGAGCAGAGGTGTTTAATAGTGACATTAACGAGTGGGTTCGGCTCTCGACAGGCTGGCGGTGACGTCATTAGCAGTAGGTGACGTTATCTCCAAACAGGCACCAGTTCAGTCCCAGTCCAAGCCCCAATCACAGCTCGACACTAGCCTTAGTCTCAGCCATGGTCTCAGCTGAAGCCACAGCCATGGTCCCAGTCAGCCCCAACCCGACACCAACCTCAGCACCAACCTTGCTGGTCCCAACTCCAGCCCCAGCCCCGATACTAGCCCAGTCCAGATACCAGCCCCAATGCTAGCCAAAGTCCCAACCCCAACCCTAGCCTCGATACAAGCCCCCGATTCTAGCCGTCTCATTCCAAGCCCCAGCATTACTGGTCCCAACCCCTACTCAAACTCCGGCCCCGGCGTCTGTTGTTTGACTTGTGAGTGCCCTTCAGATGGTACAGGCTAACGGCTGGCGGCTTAGGCCTGCCGACTTACTCGCCAAGCTAAGCACGGCGTGCTCGGCTGCTGGTTTAATCCGCGCGATTCGAAGGCGGGCCGAGGGCCGGTCAGTCGTTATTTCGCCGAGCAGCCTCCTAACAGGGACCGTGTACATCATGCTATCGGACCATTAATCGATGCCGCAACATTTCTCAGAAGCACGGCTTAGTGCGTAATGCCTAAAGTGGCTGCTTTGCAGTTTGCTCCCTGGCAACGGTGGCTGTTTTTAACGTTTTTAACGTAACGGTTGTCGGATAACTTCCGCATTTGCCACACAGGAATCGCGTAAGTGTCGGTTTCCTCGATTGTGTTGAAGTATTTATCTGACATGAAGTGTCCATTTCATCTCAAAAGCACAGGTGGTTAAACCGATAAACGCCGCTGTGATTTGTCGGAAACGGTGCTGAGGAGAATCGTTGGTATGGACCTCGTGAGGGACATTACATAAACAGCGGGGAAGGTGCTCGTGATGGTATGATAATCCGTCGAGGAGATTGTGAGCCCTCGCCGTGGATGTCGGAGGAAGCCATCCGAGCTGCGGACGACCCTGGCTGCACCAGCGGGCTGCCAACAATAGGACAGTTTATTGGCAGCGCTTTGCAATCCTTAGACAGGCTATACTGGCACTACAGTCTTATGTACTGCGGAAATGTTCAAGCAAAATGTCTGACCATGACGAATATGGAAATGTTAGCATATGGATAATGTATTTGCGTGATAAATGAACTGTAGAATAACGACAACGATGAAAGGTGGGCACCAATTGTATTTTTACGTTATGGAGAAAAGTATGAAAATTGTTCATGTCTGACTGTCATTCAAAAGTGCGCTCCCTTGTCATGGCATTAACCACTTCCTGTTGGTGATCTATGCGGAAGAGTCACTGCAGCAGCATCCCAAGCGGAGTTGGGACACGGCAGTGTCTGTGGGCTCAGACAAGGCACACACAGTCCATTGTTTTTCTCTCACTTTTTGCTTACCTGAATGTCAAATTCTGAAGAGAAAGGCTTGGGAAAACTGCCCATGGTGATCTCGGTCGGGAAAATAAAGGTTTTGATCGGGATTGTTAACATAATTGGTTTAGTATAATAATTGTGTATATATAAAATATATATATATATATATATATTATATATAATATATATAATATATATATATATATATAAAGTGGTTGTTTTCTAAAAGTGACGCGGGGATGTGATTTTAATTTTGTGTTGGATCGGAGGATTAGCATGCTAGTCAGCGCAGGTTGCGTGAGCAAAAATCTGAACACGAAAGTTGGCTCAGCCGTAAGTGCGTTATCCGTATATAGCTTATTTGTGATTAAACCGGGGAACAACTCGGTATTAAAACCTCCGGAGCTATTTTGATCCGCGTCCGGTACCGTTATTAACTAATGTATTCTGTCTGTAACATAATAGGCTGACCTTTTGATATGCTGAAAGGTTCTCTTCTAAGCAGAATTGAAGATCGATGTTCCAACGTCAGCGTCATAGGTCATCGTTAGCCGCCCGTAATCAGCATCGCGCTATTTCAGTTTGGACATCAGGACGCAATGGTGAAAGATGCAGAAGCCATGAGTTAGGTGAAGTCGCGTAAAGACATTATATTGCCTGCGTCGACACGGTTTATCTTGGCAAATTGCCTGTCAGGACAGGTGGGATGAGATTCAGGGGCTCCGCCGCAGGGGGAGGTGAGCACGTGTTCCTCTAATATTTTCGGATTTTAGCATTACGCCTATGGGCGTTGCATAGAAATAATCGACTTGAAAATGCCTCCGTCCGGTTCCCCCCCCCCCCTTAACTTTCGGGAGGTGGCGGAGCTCTTGATGGGATTACATCGAAGAGCACACGACCACATTTTCTTAATTTTGCACTGACACGTCTGCATACATATGTTAACATCAGTCATGCACTGGCGCTGAAGAACTTGCAGATCGTAATCCCATGTCATTCGTCAACTGTTTCCATGTCCGAATATATTGTGGAATCAGCGTTTCTTACGTCATGTCAGTCGTGTGGTCACGTGGTGACGGAATATCGTAGCTTCTCACCGGGTGAGATCGCATGTGCCGGACCTTGCTGTTGAATACGTCATGCATAGTTCACAGGATGACGTCATACGCTGTAGTATTGAGATGTTAGTCTGTGGTGATGCTATTCACTGATTACATGTCTGGTTAAAAGCATTCAAATTCCTTGTGTGTGCAAGGTTGTTGGAAAGCAGTGAGCTTGGGTGACTCCGCTGCCTTTTCTTGCGGAATAAATTGCATGAAAGACAATTGACTCACCGAAAGATGCTCGTTATTTGTGTGGTGTTTTCTTTCTTTTTAAGAAATTAAATTGCTCCTTTCCCATACATGCAACATTGTACAACTAAATGGAGAAACGCAGGCATTACAATAGCACGTGAATTATACCACACTTGTGCAAGTATGCATGAAATAGTGTTGAAGGCTTTCCAAAGGTGTGATAATTATTTTATCATATGTCTACATCCGTTTTGAAAACTGCGTAAAAAAGCTTGGTAAAATGTTAATGCCCGGCGGGCCAAAAGCTATGACCATTTGACTTAGCATTAATTTGCTGTGAGCTGAAAACCTTTTACCACACGCTCGCGCTAATGCTAAAAACATACTGAGACATATGATAAAATATATTATAATATGTCTCAGTATGTTTTTAGCATTAGCGCGAGCGTGTGGTAAAAGGTTTTCAGCTATCAGAAATTCTATGTTAAGTCAATTGGTCAAAGCTTTCGGCCCGCCGGGCATTTACATTTTACCAAGCTTTAATTACGTAATTTTCCAAACGGAGATAAAAACATATGATAAAATAAATACCACACTTAGGCCGATATAATTTCTTTAGGACCTTGGTCGCTGTAGGATTTTCCACCCTCAACCTTCGGTCTCGGGCGAAAAATCCAACAACGACCTCGGTCCTAAATAAATTATTTATCGGCCCCGTGTGGTATCTTATAATCCCGCACGCAGTTGATTGCCTGCACTTGATATATTGACTTTGGCGACTGTAGCTTAGCATGTAATGCTTTTTTACCTCGTCCTATGAAATAATAAATCATAAAAGGCGTTGGTTTAAAGACGCATAGAACTTAAACATAAGTACGGTTATAGGAAACGTAAAACATTTTTTTTTTCTCAATTTAATGTACCTGAAAGTAGATCATTTATGTATTGAGTTTTCCGCCCGAGACATTTTGCTTACTCGACATCTCATCGCTATAGCTTCCCTTTGTTAAATCACCAAGGTATATGGTGCACTGTGGCCCGTGACATTCTCAGTTTGGAGTTATTTATCCCTGTCGTTTGTATTTTTGATTGTGCAAAGTTGTGATATGGCTTATTGGAGCAGAACCCACAGCTGCGCTTATTACATAATAGCTGGCGGCAGAGGGCTCTCTCCCCCCACCTGCCAATGTTATCCTGAGCTGTGATTGACCGCTGCCCCGGGCCGTTGGTTATCCCAATCCGGGCTACCTTATACGGGTCGTCGAATCCGAGTCGTCTCAAACCGCCGCGCTCCTGGTCATGGCCAGCAGCGCTAAGTCGTGTATCCCACCACTAAGATACTGGGAAGGTCCCGGAGCTCAGCTGCAACCAGGGACGCTCTGATGTGAAGCTTCACTAGCTGTGAACGTAGTTGGCGGGTGGGCTGTCCACAGGGTCAGAGAGTAGGACCTGGGACAGTGGCGACGGATTATCTGCTGTGTTGGCTGTCGCTTGTGTGTGATCCAGTGTCGGTTTATGTGTGTCGGTTAGTAATATGTTTCTGTGTCCTCAGGAGACGGCAGTAGAGGAGAGCTGTGCCCTGCTGCGGCGGCTGCTCTCCCAGGCAGAGTCGGCTCTGACCGGCGGTGATGGCGCGGCCACCCTGGATCTGGAGTCGCTGCTGCAGCAGCTGGGGTCCGCTGCCGACCGGCCCTGCCACCTCACCTGGGCAGAGACTGACGACGATGCCAGCCAAGTCAGGTCAGAGGCACACGCAGACCCCCTTCCCTCTCCCCCTCACACGCCGGCGACAGATGTGTGCCGACTGCAGACAGTAGTGAGCTCGCGATCGTGACTGCCGGCTACGGAACGCGTGTTAGTCGTGACGTCTGACGTCACTCATCCGGAATCGTTTACGTGGGAGTGATTAGGAGATAAGCTGTCTGCGACTTATTGATTCGTTTCCGGATGTGACATTTTTAGGATGTCTTTGGATGATCTCCGTTAATGTCGGCTCAACAGAGGACTGTCTTCGGCTCATCCCGAACGAATCTCATCTGCAGTGCAAATCGTGGTTGGATAACAGATTGCGTTCTGTGAATGTGTCTCGTCCCATGGAAAACCAATGCTGCAAAACTGGTTATTTAGATTTACGATTTTGATTATGATAAAGACGCGGGATGAATATGTTACAGTTATATTTTAACCTGAACGTGTACACTGTACAGGGTGCCCCACAATTGATGTCACACCCTTCCAAGAGCTCCATTTCCCTCAGTTGGGAACACCGTAAAAGGAATTTCGCCAGGACCGGCCCGCAGGGCTTCGTTGCGAGTCCACTGGTCACGTGACCCCCTGACCGACGTGACCCGGCCCACCGGTAGGATGGCCGGGGTCATTTCCAGATTAGTACCCAGCGCGCGCGGACCAGGTGTCCAGCATGGTCAAGGAGCAGACTTTTTCTGCCCGCTGCCAGGCTGTCGGCATGGTGAACGGCGGACGAAACTCGGTCGTTTTGCCGGTTGGGCGGTTGGAAGAGTGCAAACGGAGACTCGTCCGAGAACAGAACCCGTCTCCAGTCCTGGACGGTCCAGTCGCGCCTCGCCATGGCGAACTCCAGCCTCTGGCGCCTCTGCGACTCCGTCAGCCTTGGCTGAAGGCGGGTTTTGATGGGTTTTAGCCGCAGAGATTTCCCCAGGTGTCTGTGCACCGTCGACTTAGATGGTATGGATACCCGGTGACCACTGGCCGTCAGCCTCCGCGCCAGTTTTCTTGTTGACTGGACTCTTTTCAGCGCAGACTTGGCCATTACGATTTTGGCCGCTCGGATGACAGAGCTCTTCCTCCCGCGGCAAGTTCGGTTCTCCAGCGTCTGTCCGCTTTTGTCGCGAACAGCCAGCGGCAGATGGTGCGACGAGTGACGCCCAGCTTCTCGGCAACCTGACCATGGGTCGTCCCGCCATTCACCATGCCGACAGACCGGCAGTGGGCCGACAAAGACTGCTCTTGGACCATGCTGGACACCTGGTCCGCGCGCTGGGTACTAATCTGGAAATGACCCCGGCCATCCTACCGGTGGGCCGGGTCACGTCGGTCATGGGGTCACGTGACCAGGGGACTCGCAACGAAGCCCTGAGGGCTGGTCCTGGCGAAATTACATTCACGGTGCGCCCAACTGGGGGAAATCGAGTCCGTGGGAGGGTGTGAGTGTGACATCAATTTTGGAACACCCTGTGCATTATGACGTACTTATACCTTAAACAATGGCCTTTTGAATAGGATTAACTTTGCGATTTAACTCCGGCATGTTCAGGCAACGGTGGGGATCCAGGGGAGCCATCGGGCTACTTATCCTAAGCCAGCAGAATTTGGAGGAAAGTTCAATTTTGCACATTTAAGGAACTTTTTCAGAGGAAGGCCTGTTTTATATAATTTTTTACGCCCAAGAAATAGAGTTTTTGAAATCTGATGACTTTGTATAATTTGGTCACATTTGCTTAGATTCGGCCTCGGAGCAAACATGTTATGGCAGTAATAGACCCGCCAGTGTTTGATGCAAGGCTCGGCTTCAACTGGCAGGTTCCTCGCCGATAAGGAGCTGCTGACCTCTATCAGCGAGCATGGGAAGCTCGAGGTCGATATCCAGCCGCCAGTGCGGCTGCTGGCCGAGACCGACCTGCCGCTGGATCACGTCGTCAAGGACATCACGCCAGAGATGTTCGCTGAAGGTAAGGCAACGACTTTTGCTTTCCAGCTATCTCATTTTCCTCCCTTATTCCGTCCATCCCTTCTTTCTTCTCTGTTTTGCTATATTTTGTATTGCGTTGTTAATTGTTTTATTGTTCACAGATTCCTCCATTCTTTTTCTATCATCTGCTATCATTATTTCTCCTTTCCTCTTTGAGTTTGTATTGTGTCTTTTTCACCGCAGGCTGGGGCGGATCCAGAGTGGGGCTGCAGGGGGCGCAGCTTTTCCCAGGCGCCCGGGTCGCGGGCCTCCCCAGGGCTGTTTTGACCTCCCCCAAACCTCCGCGGCTTGGGGAGGCCAAAGCACGGCTCGACCCCGCGACCGAGCGCCTGGGGGAGGCAGCGCCCCCTGCAGCCCCCACTCTGGATCCGCCAGTGACCGCAGGGTGGTATTGGAAGGCTATGTAAACTGCCTTAGGTGCTAGAGGAGCGTGACTGTCGATTCCACCGCACCGCGCCTGGCCTCAGATGTGGCCTGTTCACTGCGCCGCGACCGCCACACCGCAACATGAGTCGGCCAGCAGCCGGGCGGACCAGACGCTGCGTCAGCATTCCATCTGTGACCTTGTGACCCTCAGGCAGACCGCCGCGCGGTGGCGGGACTAACCGATTGGTTCACCTCTCGGCCAATCAGAGATGAGATGGACTTATTTACACCAATAGCATTTCGACTTCGCTGCTCGAAGACCCGAGGTGATGCAGGGATGTGTTTGTTTACGTTCATTAGAGAGTTGCCAGAACCACCGGGCGTTTGTTTGTGCACCTGCAGTGTGCTGTTTTGACCGGACAGCTACCGACCGCTACAGCGACAGACCCATCGGATTTAAGCCCACACCCGGCACGGAGGCCTGCTGTGACGTCTATAGTGCATACGTGTGTGACGACGGCGTCTAACACCCCTGCCCCTGTGTCCGCCAGCAGAGGAGCCGGTGTGTTGTGACGGCGGCGTCTAACACCCCCTGCCCCTGTGTCCGCCAGCAGAGGAGCCGGTGCGCGACACGGCCTCGGTGGTCTCCTCCACCGCCGCCTCCTCAGTGGAGGTGCTGGGTGTGGCGGCGTCGCGGCCGATGCCTCCACCGCCGCGCCTCTCCAGCTCGCCGCGGCCGCCGTCCGACCGCCGGCTGGCGGCGGTGTTCCCGGCCCGCCCACAGCCGCCCCCGCCAGCCGACGGCGCCGCCGCCGCTACAGACGGGAGACAGGCGACAGCTGCAGCGGCCAACAGCTCGCTCGGACCCTGTGAGTGTGGGGTGACGGGCCGCTCGGACCCTGTGAGTGTGGGGTGACGGGCCGCTCGGACCCTGTGAGTGTGGGGTGACGGGCCGCTCGGACCCTGTGAGTGCGGGGTGACGGGTCGGTCGGACCCTGTGAGTGTGGGGTGACGGGCCGCTCGGACCCTGTGAGTGCGGGGTGACGGGCCGCTCGGACCCTGTGAGTGGGGGGTGCTGGGCCGTGCGGTGTGCCAGCCGCACCTGTGGGTGGTGGTGGGAGTACCTGCGATACTGTGGCTGATGAGTCGGATAGACCCCCCCCCCCCGGCCTGGATCGTCCATGCTATTTTATGTTCACATGGTGGTTGGTTGCTTGTTGCGACTTTTTACGCAGCAACCGCTGGCCCTCCCGGCCACCTTCTACCCGCTGGGGTTTGACTTTCGGTACCTTCAAATGAATACCTAGGCTGCGATGTGGGTACAATTTTGTGTCATCCCCTGGCAGATCTGGTCACAGTGATTGTTTGAACCTTTGGGATGATGTTTGAATGCTTGGGGTTGCAAATAAGTCATCTAGCTTTGACTTGACTCGACCTGACTTTATCTGACATTGATCTTGCCGCATTATTGCAAGAAAAAGGGATAATGTGGATATCATTCGAATGACTGTGAGCCAAGTCAAATCAAGACAGTTCAAGTCATTGAAACAATTATAAAGGTATTGTGAAGCGTTTTTGTTATTTATTAACTCTGGGAAGTATAATTTTGACCTTTCATTTGGCTTTGTGACGTCACTGTGACCTGACCTGACATGGGATAAATACCACATTTTACCCACATATGGCCACAATATTCATTTGAACATACCCAAAGTTGCACGTCGCTATCTCTATGCTTTCTTGTGACTTCGCCGGAAAACCAAGCGGGGTGGGCCTAGCCCCGTAACGCCTCGCGGGTTAAGCAGCATGCAGTGGCACTGGACAGTGTCTAGTCATCATGGTCTGTTTTAAAAGCCCTTTGAGTCTGCTTGGGTGCTTCTTGCAGCATGAATTTGTTTACCCTCTTCATGTTCTGCCTTGTCTCTTCGTGCATCATCTCATCCTGGTCGTTTCTGTTAACTAAAACAGCTGCACACATGCTATTCTACTGCATTCCCGCAATGCATGCGCTCCTACTCAGTCTACCAGCCTGAATAGTAAACACCGCTAAAGGTGCTGTAGCCGGTGAACTCAGTATCCATACTGACCGCTTATTAACCGCCAGCTGCCGTGCATGGGACGTATGCGGCGCGTTTGTGGCGATCACGGCGCGCTGGCTGTCGCCGGCGGCGGCGGGGGCGGCGTGGCGGCCGAAGACACAGACACGAGCATAAGGCCGCCCCCGCCCAGTCTGCCGCCCCCGCCCAGTGGCAGTCGTTCACCGGTACGCCCAAGAAGCGGGACATTGCCATCGCATCAAACCCTGTACACTGCTGTTCGCATGACTTGAGTCGACACTTGAAATTGATTTGTTTTGTTGGTTTATCCTCGGTGCTAACATCTGCACTCTGCAGTGCCTCCAGACCGGATCTCTGAGATCAGATCAGCAGTCCTACTGATGGAGGACT
The DNA here is from genome assembly GCA_014673585.1 of Semibalanus balanoides. Classification (NCBI taxonomy): domain Eukaryota; kingdom Metazoa; phylum Arthropoda; class Thecostraca; order Balanomorpha; family Balanidae; genus Semibalanus; species Semibalanus balanoides. The sequence continues at coordinate 13,108 of VOPJ01014936.1, read as the reverse complement.
GCCTGTAGACGAGGAGCATCTTTAGTGGAGTGGGTTGTCGATTATATACATGTGCTAACGGTGCTGTGATTGTTCAGATCCCCTCTGGTTGGCATCATGCACCAGTTAACCTTACAGCAGCCTGTAGGGCCTCAGCTGCCTGTGCGGAGAGAGGGCGCCTCCTTTCCCCTGACCTCGCAGTGTGTCTCTCTGTGTCCCGTCCTGACCGCGCAGTGTGTCCCTCTGTGTCCCGTCCTGACCGCGCAGGTGTCCCTCTGTGTCCCGTCCATGACCGCCAGTGTCCCTCTGTGTCCCGTCCTGACCTCGCAGGTTGCCCCCGTGTCCCGTCCTGACCGCCGCATGTATGTCCCTCGTATGTCCCTCACTGACGCCCGCGCAGTGGCCCTCTTGTCCCGTCCTGACCGCGCAGTTTGTCCCTCTGTGTCCCGTCCTGACCGCGCAGTGTGTCCCCCTGTGTCCCGTCCTGACCGCGCAGTGTGTCCCTCTGTGTCCCGTCCTGACCGCGCAGTGTGTCCCTCTGTGTCCCGTCCTGACCGCCAGTGGTCCCTCGTCCCGTCCTGACCGGCGCAGGTGTCCCTCGTGTCCCGTCCTGACCGCGCAGTGTGTCCCCGTTGTCCCGTCCTGGACCGCGCAGTGTGTCCCTCCTGTGTCCCGGCCTACCGCGCAGGTGTCGCCCTCTGTGTCCCGTCCTGACCGCGCAGTTGTGTCCCTCGTGTCCGTCGCTGACCGCGCAGTGTGTCCCTCTGTGTCCCGTCCTGACCGCCGCAGTGGTGTCCCCCTTTGTGGTTCCCGTCCTCTGTGTCCCGTCCTGACCGCGCAGTGTGTCCCTCTGTGTCCCGTCCTGACCGCGCAGTTTGTCTCTCTGTGTCCCGTCCTGACCGCGCAGTTTGTCCCTCTGTGTCCCGTCCTGACCGCGCAGTTTGTCCCTCTGTGTCTCGGCAGTCGGTCAGGAGCAGGTGCTGGTGACGCACATTAAGAGTCCGTCCCAGTTCTACGTGCAGTGCTGCAGCCAGGAGCGCCAGCTGCAGGAGCTGATGAGACGCGTCGCACAGTGGTGCCGCAACCCCGACAGCAAGCGAAACAGACACCTGCTGACGCTCACCAAAAGTCAGTAGCTCCTTGTTCATCTGAGAACCGGGCGAACTCTTTGTCTGCAGCGCAGAAACGGCGTACATTTGTGTTACGGTGTTTGAACAAGTACTACCAGTTACATGTAAAGCATTACTTACACAATAAGATTAGCATTGCGCTGCTGTCTTACGTTTTTCCAGCTGTATGGCTGTAAATTGACCAAAGGTGTCGGCACGCCCTTAATCCCCAATAAACAAACAAGCGTTGTTCCAGCTGAGGCGTCGGGCATTGCTCTGTCTTTGATAGTGTCAGTGGCTGCTACACTCGTGTCTGTTTCTGTATATTTCTCTGTGTATGTGCCTGTGCTTGTCCTTTTGCCCTCCCGCTGACGTGCTGCGCCGCGTGACGTCAGACGAGCTGTGCCTCTCGAAGTACGCTGACGGACGCTGGTACCGCGCCCGTATCCTGGACGTGTACCCTCCCAGCGAGGAGGGCGCCCCCAGCGAGTATGAGGTCTTCTACGTGGACTACGGTACGTGTCCCGCAGCACGGTGAGCCCCTTTCGCCAATAGAGATGTTAGTATATGTGTTATGACTGCAGAGGATATTTCAATACATCGGATCTCAGTGGCTAGAATTTCGTCTTTCGTATTCGATCAAATATATGTCAGAATATCAGGCAGTCTGATATTCTGACAGTCTGTCTAATTTTCTGACTGTCTGTCTAATTTTCTGACAGTCTGTCTAATTTTCTGACTGTCTGTCTAATATTCTGACTGTCTGACAAGATTATTGTGGGTGGATGTGTGCGTTATAACAGGCTCGATTGTCGTCCTGGTACCCATCGCTGACCAGTAGTGGTCGTCATCGCTTCTGCTGACACTAACCCCACGTGCCGGTGTGCCCCGCAGGTAACCAGGAGCAGGTGTTGGAGTCCCGCCTGCTGCCCATCACAGGAGCGCTGGCTCGGGAGAACGACATGGCGCTGTCCTGCACTCTGTGGGACCTGCTGCCGGCCGGCGGAGTGGCCACCTGGAGCCAGCAGGCCACGCACGCGTTCGCTGGTCTCGTCAGAGGGTGAGAGGGCTGGGTGACAGTCGAGCGGGGAGCTGGGGGAAGTGAGGGTGAGTGAGGGGATGGGGTGAGACTGGTGACGGTGCGGGATGTGTGTGGGGGTGGATTGTCTTTTGTGATCGGCACGTAGTAAGGGTCAGTTTAAAGCAGCCAGTGAGTGGTGCATGTGGAGAGCTGTAAGTACAGGGCGATGTGGAGAGCGCTGCGAAGTTATGCCGATTTGTTATGTTTTGATTCAGTCCGTCAGCGTTGATAAGTTGTTCGATGTGTGATGTTGTGTTTGATGTTCAGTGATTGAGCGGTGTGGAAGTGGTGCTGGCTCCCGAGGTGTCAGTCTCTGGATAGCGGATGGTAGACCAGCGAGTTCGCTGACTGACTGTCCGGTGCGTGTGTGTGCGGCAGGGAGCCAGTGGCTATGACGACAATCAGCTCGAAGCCTGGGCGGCCACGGGAGGTGGAGCTACTCAAGATGCCCAACCAGAACATCGAGGGCGACTCTGCGCAGTCGGTGCGCGATCATTTGGTCTTCATCGGTCTGGCCAACTACGTGGGCGTCGGCGGCAGCGGCAAGAGGTAGGGAGGCAGATAGTGGTGCTTCACAGACGACAGACGCTCCCCCACCCGCCGTCTCGCTGGTTTGGTGTCCACAGTGATGCCTAATAGTCAGGGAGGTGGTTGGATTTGAATATTGTTCATGCTACGCTTAGTGTTGTCTCCCTCTCCGGGGTTGGTTAATTGGTCACTAAGCCGATGATGTTTCCAGCCTGAGGTATCGTTAGACTGTCTACCAGTGGCAAGCGTGGTGTGTATTGATGGTTCAGGAACGGTTAGGAAATGGTTATTTTAGACGAGCTAGAGTTAAGAGTTGGCGGTTGGGGGTATAGTTCTATGAATGAACAGAACATGTAAAACTGCACCATGGACGCTGTATCACCGAAGACGTCTGAGCCCCCTAAGACCGAATCCATATCGTTGACAGTAAAGACGTCCCAGCTACCGAACTCATCCTGACCACCATGACATCTGACCCTGCATCTCTCGACATGACCCGTGCTGCCCCCGTCTCCAGGGTCGCCGCCGGCTCTGGTCGGCCGTCGGCGCTGCCCGGCTCAGTGACCATTCTGTGCCTCTCGTCAGGACCCGTGCCGCGCCTGGCTCCGGGATCGCTGCCGGCTCCGGTCGGCCGCCGGCGCTGCCCAGCTCAGTGACCATCACTCGGATGGAGAGCGCTTCGTCTGACCGGCGTCATTTCTACGCCCCGGAGCGTCTGCTGAAGGGCTCGCAGACCGATGTGCTCGTCAGCCACGTGGACTCGCCAGAGACGTTCTACATCCAGCAGCTGGGCGTGCATGCCGAGGTGGGTGACGGTGTCAGACTCCGCCGAGGTGTCAGGTGTCGGCTGGTGTCAGACTCCGCCGAGGTGTCAGGTGTCCGCTGGTGTCAGAACCTCCGCCGAGGGTACAGGTGGGTGACGTGTCAGAGCTCCGCCGAGGTGTCCAGGTGTCGGCTGTTGTCAGACCCCGCCGAGGTTGTCAGGTGTCGGCTTTTGTCAGAACCCCGCCGAGGTGTCAGGTGTCGGCTGGTGTCAGACCCCGCCTAGGTGTCAGGTGTCGGCTGTTGTCAGACCCCGAACGGACGGCCTGACACCCGGGAGATCAGGAGCGGTATCATTAAGACGCGATGCTGGTTAATTTGGTGCTTAGATTACATGTATGTTGATGAACACAAGTGTGACGGGAATAAGAGTGCGTGGATATTGGATAATCATGGGTGTATGGAGCATCAAGTGCATCAAACCAACGGCGCACCAATAGTGCCTGGAGGGAGAAGTGCAACTGCGGGCTACGGTCTGATTCCCGGCGTCCCCCATGTAGCGGGTGACCGACTGGAAACATACAGCGATCAACAGGGGTCGCTGGTTCGCTCAGTTGCATGGTTGACCTACTGGTGGAGCTGACTTGCTGCCAGTGTGCTACAGCACAGATCCTGAGTTTGACTGGAATATGTGTGTTGGTCCTGAGTTCTGACTGGAATGTGTGTGTTGGTCCTGAGTTCTGACTGGAATGTGTGTGTTGGTCCTGAGTTCTGGTGTGTTGGTCCTGAGTTCTGACTGGAATGTGTGTGTTGATCCTGAGTTCTGACTGGAATGTGTATGTTGGTCCTGAGTTCTGACTGGAATGTGTGTGTTGGTCCTGAGTTCTGACTGGAATGTGTGTGCTGGTCCTGAGTTCTTACTGGAATGTGTGTGTTGGACCTGACTTCTGACTGGAATGTGTGTGTTGGTCCTGAGTTCTGACTGTAATGTGTGTGTGTTGGACCTGAGTTCTGACTGGAATGTGTGTGTCCACAGTACCTGTCGAACATGATGGACGAGATGCAGAGGGTGTACACCAAGAGCACGAGGCACGCTCTGCTGAACCCTCAGAAAGGTACGACACCGTCGCCTGAACGTTAATGTGCCGCGTATGGGGTCCGGGAACGTGCTGTTGACGTGACTCAGGGGTGGTTCCTATTTTACAACCAACCATTTGTGTTTAGACAAACATCTGAAGTGTTAATTAGCGGCAATTGGGCCACGAAATAATGATTAGTGTTAGTTCATGATAGCTGTCAAATTTCCCTCTACTCACACACACAAAATTAATGCATTCTTTCTGCTATGCTTCACTGCTATACCCAGTGGTAACCGCCTCGCCACACATCAATGTGTCCGCATGTATTGTGTATGTGTCTTTGCGCATGTATGCGGCCCAGAAACAACTCCCATCATATACGTCTGTGTATGTGTGGACAGGCCAGGTATGCATCTCCCAGTTTTCGGTGGACGGCAAGTTTTACCGGGCTGAGATCGAGGTGCTGCTGTCGCACGGCATGCTGGACGTCTACTACGTCGACTACGGCAACCGGGAGCGGGTGGCCCTGCAGGCGGTCAGGAAGATCGAGGACAAGTTCATGGTCATCTCCAAACAGGTAAGGTGGCTTCGGTCTCCGTGGCGGGCAGTGCCCCAGTCACTCGAAGACTGATCATGTTCAACATGTCAGTGGTCAGGAGAAGTCACGTCATGTGTTTAGGAACCGGAGATCCTCCAGTGTCAGTACGTATGTGTCGTCATTTGACAAATGTCCGTGTGGTCATCTGTTGACTGCGGATGTCCGTGTATGTTTGTTGACCGATGTCCGTACTCCGTGTGTGTGTTTGTCGTCTGTTGACTTGTGTGTCTGTGATCTCGTCTTCTGCCAAACTCTGATCTCGTCTTCTGCCTTGCTTCTGACCGGAGTCCTTATCCTTATGTGACGTCAGGCGCTCAAGTGTCGACTGGCCGACATCCAGCCGAGCATAGAGGCCACCGACAACTGTGTGCTCAAGGTAGGATAGGGCAGGACACGGTCCGTCAGCACTTCATAGAGGACCACCGAACAACTGTGTGCTCAAGGTAGGATAGGGCAGGACACGGTCCGTCAGCACTTCATAGAGGCCACCGACAACTGTGTGCTTAAGGAGGATAGGGCAGGACTGGTCCGTCAGGCACTTCATAGAGGCCACCGACAACTGTGGTGCTCAAGGTAGGAATAGACAGGACCACGGTCCCGTCAGCACTTCATTAGAGGTCACTGACGATCTGTGTGCTCAAGGTAGGATATGACAGGACACGGTCGCGTCAGCACTTCATAGAAGGGCCACTGACAACTGGTGTGCTCAGGTAGGATAGGACAGGACAACGGTCCGTCGCACTTTCATAGAGGCCACCGACAACTGTGTGCTCAAGGTAGGATAAGGACAGGACACCGGTCCGTCAGCACTGTCATAGAGGCCCACTGACAAACTGTTGTGCTCAAGGTAGGATAAGGGCAGGACACGTTTCCGGCAGCACTTCATAGAGGCCACCACAACTGTGTGTCAAGGTAGGATAGGGCCAGGACACGGTCCGTCAGCACTTCATAGAGGCCACCGACAACTGTGTACTCAAGGTAGGAATAGGAACAGGACACGGTCGCGCCAGCACTTCATGAAGGCCACCGACACACTGGTGGTGTCAAGGTAGGATAGGTCAGGACACGGTCCGTCAGCACTTCAATAGAGGCACCGACAATGTGTGCTCAAGGTAGGATAGGACAGGGACACGTCCGGTCAGCACTGTCAGTAGAGGTCACTGACAATCTGTGTGCTCAGGAGGATAAGGGCAGGACACGGTCCGTCAGCACTTCAATAGAGGCCACTGACAACTTGTGCCAATCAAGGTAGGATAGGGCAGGACACGGTCCGTCAGCACTTCATAAGGCCACCGACAACGTGTGCTCAAAGGTAGGGATAGGGCAGGACACGGTCCGTCACACTTCAGTAGAGGCCACCGAAACTGTGTGCTAAGGTGGATAGGGCAGGACACGGTCCGTAGTAAACTTCATAAGAGGCCACCGACAACTGTGTGCTCAGGTAGGATAGGGCAGGACAAGTCCGTCAAGCACTTCATAGAGGCCACCGGAACAACTGTGTGCTTAAGGTAGGATTAGGACAAGGACACCGGTCCGTAAGCACTTTCATAGATGGCCACCGACAACTGTGGTGCTCAAGGGTAGGTATATGACAGGACACGGTCCCGTTCCAGCCTTCATAGAGGCCACCGACAACTGTGTGGCTCAAGGTAGGATATGACAGGACACGGTCCGTCAGCACTTCATAGAGGCCACCGACAACTGTGTGCTTAAGGTAGGATAGGGCAGGACACGGTCCGTCAGCACTTCATAGAGGCCACTGACAACTGTGTGCTCAAGGTAGGATAGGGCAGGACACGGTCCGTCAGCACTTCATAGAGGCCACCGACAACTGTGTGCTCAAAGTAGGACGGGCACTCAGGACCTTAGCTGAGGGCTACCTGGCCGCTGATAGTTTGTGTGTGGTGACTATGTGTGGGAACGTCAGCACACCTCGTCTGATGTGGTCATAACAAACATGTGAGCGGATCACAGAGCTAATCCCGGAGTACGATCCCCCAAGCTCGTAATTTTTAGATATTCTATACGTATAAATGGATTGTGGGATCGTACTGAGGATCGCAGATCTTCAAAAAATGATTCCTTGGTGATTCACAGATCTCGAATATTTGCCTCGCTTTTTTAGAAATGCATCATATCCACTGTAAAGATCTTCAACTGTTGAACCCAGTATTTAAGAAATTGCACAATATATAGTTTGTTCATGTTGCGAATGAAATTTGGACGGAAATTCATGCCGGTTGCTATATTTTCTCTATGAATATCATGTCTATTTTCCCCCTTTTTTAGCGTGACATGTATGCTTCAAGATCTCCTGAGGTCGTAGATGTATTTTAAACGTTTGTCACAAGATCTTGTAGAATTATGGAGCTATGTAGAATAGGATCGGATGGAGTCCGCAGCCAAACTGCGCCCAATATGACCAGCTGGGCTGCTGCAGGGCGGGGCGAGGAAGTTTGCGGCAGCGAAAAGTTGATTTTGTATATTGTTGCGTAATGAGTTCAGCATAGACACTGTGATAAAACAGCACATTATTTAGATGTACGCATTATACTATACTATCCAAGGTAGGATATGTCGCATTATACTGTCGCATTATACGCATTATACTATGTCGCATTATATAGATGTCGCATTATACTACCCAGCCTGCCACTCATTGTGTCTGCGTTCGATTGTCGCAGATGTACGTGGACAGCGTGGACTTGATCTCCCACGTGGTGACCCTGTACAAGTGCGGGCGAGACGCCGACATCTGCATCAACGCCCTGCTGGCTCAGCTCAGCTGCGTTCGGGGCGGCGCACCCAGGTCAGCAGCTGCCATTGTGCTCGCTGGGGCTACATTACTGAACGTACTGGGAATGCCCAATGCTCATGCCGATGTTACCATAGTACCCGTGATTATGTGTTTGTGTTAGTCATCGTATTGGGGATACTGATTTGTCCGTACCTGCCGTGCTTGCTCCGCAGGGACATTGGCTTCGGCTGATGAAGGGGAGTTGCGCCCCCTCGGGTACCAGCTTCCAGTACCAAATGGGCTCTCATACTGACTGTCTTGTCCGTACTGGACGGTATTACTTTACTGACCGCACCTTTTGTCCTGGTATTCTGACGTTTTTGGCCCGACTATGCTACTGACCACATGTGAGCAGTGGTCCCTGTAGAGAACTCCTGAGTTCCTCCCCCGCTGACCGTGTCTTCCTTCTCCCGCCAGCACGCGTGTGGTGGAGTACTCTAAGGTCGGGTGGAGAACTCCTGAGTTCCTCCCCCGCTGACCGCGCCTTCCTTCTCCCGCCAGCACCCGTGTGGTGGAGTACTCTAAGGTCGGGTAGAGAACTCCTGAGTTACTCCCCCGCTGACCGTGCCTTCCTTCTCTCGCCAGCACTCGTGTGGTGGAGTACTCTCAGGTCGGGGGGAGAACTCCTGAGTTACCCCCCCCCCCCACCCCCGCTGCCGTGGTCTTCCTTCCACGCCGCCACGCGGTTGTGGTTGGAGCTACTCTAGGTCGGTGAGAGAACTCCTGAGGTTCACTCCCCCCCACCCCGGACCGTGTCTTCCTTCTCTCGCCAGACCGTTGTTGGGGAGTACTCTAAGGTCGGGTGAGACTCCTGATTGTCATCCCCGCGACCGCGCCTTCCTTCTCGCCAGCACCCGTGTGGTTGGATACATCTAAGGTCGGGTGGGAGAAACTCCTGAGTACCCCGCTACCGCCCTTCCTTCTCCGCCAGCACCCGTGGTGGAGTACTCTAAAAGTCGAGGTGGTTAGAACTCCGAGTTACCCCCCCCCCCCGCTGACCGTGATCTTCCTTCTCTCGCCCAGCACCGTGTGGTGGAAGGACTCGAAGGTCGGGTGGAAAACTCCTGAGTTACTCCCCCGCTGGACCGCGCCTCCTTTCTCTCGCCAGACTCGTTGGTGGGAGTTACTTCTTAAGGTCGGTGGAGAAATCCTGAGTTACTCCCCCAAATCCGGCTGACGCGCCTCTTCTCCCGCCGCACGCGTTGTGTGGAGTACCTAAGGCGGTGGAGAACTCCTGAGTTACTCCCCCGCTGAGACCGCGCCTTCCTTCTCCGGCCAGCACCCGTGTGTGGAGTACTCTAAGGTCGTGGTGGGACGAACTACTTAGTTACCCCCCCCCCACCCCGCTGACCGTGTCTTCCTTCTCTCGCCAGCAGCGTGTGGTGGATCTCAGGTCGGGTGGTAGACTCCTGCGTCCTTCCCCCCGCTGACCGCCGCCTTCCTTCTCTCCGCCAGCACCTGTTGTTGGTGGCCAAGTAACCTAAGGTCGGGTGGAGACCTCTGAGTTACTTCCCCCGCGACGCGCTTCCTTCTCCGCCAGCACGCGATGTGGTGGAAGTACTCTTAAGGTTCGGGTGGAACTCTGGTTACTCCCCCGGCGACCGCGCCTTCGCTTTCCCGCCAGCACGCGTTGGTGGAGTACTCAAGTCGGTGGAGAACTCCTGAGGTTACTCCCCGCTGAACCTTGTCCCCTTCTCCGCCAGCACCCGTGTGAGTGGAGTTACTCTAAGGTCGGGTCGGAGAACTCCTGAATTTACCCCCCCCCCCCCACCCCGCTGACCGTGCTTCCTTCTCCGCCAGCACCCGGTGTGTCGGGAGTACTCTAAGTCGGGTGGAGAAACTCCTGATTACTTCCCCCGCTGACCGCGCCTTCCTTCTCCGCCAGCACCGTGTGGTGGCCAGCTACTCTAAGGTCAGGTGGAGAACTCGAGTTACTCCCCCGCTACCTTGTCTCCCTTCTCCCGCCAGCACCCGTGGTGGTGGAGTAGCTCTAAGGTCCGGGTGGAACAATCTTACCTCTGCAGTTTACCCCCCACCCCCCCCCCCCACCCCCGCTTACCGTGTCTCCTTCTCTCGCCAGCACCCGTTGTGGAGTACTCTAAGGTCGGGTGGAGAACTCCTGATTACCCCCCCCCCACCCGCTAGACCTGTCTCCCTTTCTCCCGCCAGCACCGTTGGTGGAGTCACTCTAATGTCGGGTGTGAGAACTCCTTGAGTTACCCCCCCACCCCGCTGGACGCGCGCTCCTTCTCCGTCCGAGCACCTTCCGCTGTGGTGGAGTTACTCTAAGGTCGGGTAGGAACTCCTGATACTCCCCCGCTGACCTTTTCCCTTCTCCCGCCAGCACCGTGTGGTGAGTACCTAAGTCGGTGGAGAACTCCCGAGTTACTCCCCGCGTGACGCGCCTCCTTCTCTCGCCAGTCAACCCGTGTGGTGGATACTCTAAGGTCGGGATGGAGAACTCCTGCATTCCTCCCCCGCTGACGCGCTTCCCTTCTCCGCCAGCACTCGTGTGGGGAGTACTCTAAGGGTCGGGTGAGAACTCCTGGTTCTCCCGGCGACCGCGCCTTCTTCTCCCGCCAGCACGGTGGGTGGAGTACTCTAAAGGTCGGGTGGAGAATCCTTGAGGTCATTACTCCCCGCTGACCGCGCCTTCCTTCTCCCGCCAAGCACGCGTGTGGTGGAGTACTTCTAAGGTCGGGTGGAAACTCCTGAGTTTACTCCCCCGCTGATCGCGCTCCTTTCTCCCGCCAGCACGCGTGTGGTGGAGTACTCTTAGGTCGCGGTGATAAGAAACTCCGGAGATTAACCCCCCCCCCCCGCTGACCGCGTGCCTTCCTTCCTCGCCAGCACGCGATGTGGTGGTACTCTAAGGTCCGGGTGGGGGGGCGGGGGGCTGGAGAACTCCTTGAAGTTACTCCCACCGCTGACCCGTTCCCTTCTTCCCGCCAGCACTCGGTGGTGGAGTACTCTAATGGTCGGTCGGAGAAACTCTGAAGTCTTACTCACCCCGCTGACCGGCCTTCCTCTCCGCCACCACTCGTGTGGTGGAGTACTCTAAGGTCGGGTGGAGAACTCCTGAGTTACTCCCCCGCTGACCGTGCCTTCCTTCTCCCGCCAGCACGCGTGTGGTGGAGTACTCTAAGGTCGGGTGGGAGCCTAGCCGCGAGATTCACTCGACAGGTGGCGCGTCGTCCGCGGGCTCCGGCCCGCCATCTGTCACCCGCCTGCCAGCAGCCTCCTCATCCGCTGCTGCTGCTGCGCCTGCTGCACTGAATCAGGTGGGTACACTGAACATCGCCTGTCCTGCACTGAGTCAGGTGGGTACAGCGAACATAGCCGCTCTCGGTCTTCACAGCCAGTATTTTGCACTGCGCGGTGATGTGCTGTGCTGTGTCTACCCGTGACCTCTACCCGTGAACTCTGTCCGTGAACACTGCCCGTGATCTCTACCCGTGATCTCTACCCGTGATCTCTACCCGTGATCTACCCGTGATCTCTATCCACGTCCTGTGATCCAATAGGGCGCAGGTGGGGACGCAGCGCGCGTGATGTGACCTCTACTGGTGACCTCTGTCTGTGACCTGTGACCTGTGCCCCGGCGGCAGGCTCTGCCCGGTGACGCTGCTCACGTGGCGGCCGGTACCCGTTCTCTGGAGGTGTCGGTGTGCCACTGCGCCTCACCGGCCAAGTTCAGCGTCCAGATCCGAGACGAGATACTCAACCTGGACAGGTGAGACAGACACGAGCTACCCGCCCTGGACAGGTGAGACATGACACGATCTACCCGCCCTGGACAGGTGAGACAGACACGAGCTACCCGCCCTGGACAGGTGAGACAGACACGAGATACTCAACCTGGACAGGTGAGACAGACACGAGCTACCCGCCCTGGACAGGTGAGACAGTGATACACGAGCTACCCGCCCTGGACAGGTGAGACAGACACGAGCTACCCGCCCTGGACAGGTATGACACACGAGCTACCCGCCCTGACAGGTGAGACAGTGACACGAGCTACCCGCCCTGACAGGTAGACAGACACGAGCTACCCGCCCTGGCAGGCTGAGACAGTGAAACAACGAGCTACCCGACCCTGGACAGGTGAATAGTGAGACACACTTACCCGCCTGGACAGGTGAACAGTGAGACACGAGCTACCCGCCCTGACAAGGTGAGACAGACACGAGCTACCCGCCCTGGAAGGTGAGACAGTGAGACACAGCTACCCGGCCACTACGTAGACAGACACGAGAGCTAGCCGCCTGGACAGGTGAGACAGACACGAGCTACCCGCCCTGGACAGGTGAGACAGACACGAGCTACCCGCCCTGGACAGGCTGGTATGAGGCATGTGGAACTGTGTGGCATGCAGCTGCGAGTATTGGACGTTTCTTGGCGAATTCCTTTGCATAACGTGGTGACTTCACAACTTGCGTAGTTTTGGCTGTTTTCCTCCTACTACTATTGCATTTATTTGAATCTACTGTTAACGCATGTTAATACTAAATAGCACACTATGTTAGTTATAGTTCTTCTTTGCATGCATTGATATTTTTCGACTTTTGCTTTGCATTCATCGTTGTTCATGCATCTCAAAATGATATGTGCCGTGACAAAACCTCGCAGCGATGTCAACTGCCTACGGAGTGACGGCCCCCGTCAGTTTGGTGGTGCAAGTTTCGCTGTGTGCCTAGCCGTCCATATATATGACGTGTGTGTGTGTAGACGCAGCTGTACCTGTGGCGGCTGGCAGTGACTGTGGCCCGGCTCCGTCTATATGTGTGTCTGTGTGGTAGGCGCAGCTGTACCTGTGGCGGCTGGCAGTGACTGTGAGTGACTGTGACCCGGCTCCGTCCGTCTGCCCACCACAGGATGATGCGGGAGCTGCAGGAGCAGTACGGCGGAGTTAACACGCCCTCTACTCACGGCTACACGTGGCGCGTCGATGACGTGGCCGTGGCCCGCTGTCGCAACCTCGACCAGCGCTTCTACCGCGTCCGGGTCCTCTTCGTGGCAGAGGCCGAGTCCGACAAGGCCCAGGTGCGACCAGCTGATCCCTCCCGCCGTCTGGCTGGCTGGCTGGCTGGCTGACGCCTCTGATCGGCCTTACCTTGCCTGCTGCCTTATAATTTGTATGCGAATGAAATGTAATTGAAATCAGCTGTAAGCTCT